>MU225606.1:1259980-1286284 GCA_018584345.1 Thuja plicata | reverse complement strand
TGAAAAGAGGATATTTATTCAATAATTAAATATTATTTAGTTCCTTTTTCATGTGTCTCAGCTAAAGAGGGTGAATTTAATTTAATTAAAGTGCTAGGACTTTATTAATTAAATTAATTCGATCATATGTATTGTTTAGCCAAGTAGATATTTAGGAATTAAATGTGATGTATGATTAATAAAAATTTAGGATTGTCTGCATTTGACACTCAGGTCGAGTAGAGTCAGTGAAAACTCAGAATTGCCTAGTACAATAGGACTTTGACGATTGAGAAGAATGACAAATGCAACAAAATTGGTTAGAGTTGCAAGATGCCAATTTTGGGGTGTTACACCTTTGTAAAGGTCTTGGTCTCACTGTAAATTGTAGGTAGTTCATGTAAATTGCATTATTTTTAGGCTTCCCTTGTATATTTGGTCTATACTTTGTTGCAGTGACCCCTCCCATGGTGAGCTTGCCATGCTCTACACATTATAACCCAAGTTTTGGATCTCATCTGCATGATGTCTGCCTGGTTCAAACTTGGCACCTCGCCTGTTCGAGCCATGGTAGTTTTATCTCTCCTCTATCACTTCATCATTGATGGAGGGATTAATTTCCCCATGAGTGAGCATTCAAAAACATCCCATTTGGCATTAATTCACTCATGTTGACACACCTATTTCCATTAAGGGCCATTACGCCATTTATCATGTGACCACGTGATAACCCATGTCATCAAAGTATGGCTCACTACCTAGTCACTTCGATAATGGCTAGTTTCTCTTGATTTTGGGTGCTAAGAAGTCCTCGGGCCTTCATCCCATTTTTTGCATAAACCAATACCCCAAGACCTCTAGGTGTTGATCAGAATCCAATTGTTATTAACTGTTATATTCTAGGATTTTGATGCACACTAACATTTTTTGAACAAGTGCGAGATTGTGATGAATTCCCTGGAGTCCATAAAATTGTTCTATCATATGTATTGATGGTTTTCCAGTCTTGTAGGTTGTAGGTTATCAAACAAAATGTCTGAAGTAACAACTCCTCCTGAAAGTCTGGAGCTTCCAACTACCTCCACTCAGGCGACCACAAAGACAAAGGAAAAAAAGATGTTGGCCAAGCTTCCATTAACATCCAAATACTTGAGTGAGGGTATCCTTATGGAATCCAAAGTGGATTCCAAGCTACATGATATCATCGATACCGATCCCGGACTATGGGTTGAATTGCAAGACCTTGTCCAGACGATGTACCAACAAAAGGCTGCCAGAGATGATATGGCAAAGAACATTGCCACCTCTGACATCATCAAAGTTTCATGTTTCCCTTGCTCATTGTAAGCACCAGAACTTATCCTTCAACTAGAGAAGCATTAAAATTCTCCCACCCAGGTTATTTTTCTTGTCGATTCTCTACCACTGCACTACCCGGAGGCCAATGTTACTCTGGATGCTGCCACTTTTTCTTTAGGACTAGGAATCCCCCAGTTTAAGGGACCCATTGTTATCTCTCAGTCTATGTCACTAAAGGAGTTTGAAGGAATTCCCACTCTTTCCCAGCAACATCTCAATACTCACTAGCTAAAGTCCCCGAGAAGGGACTATAAGAAGATGAAGCTAGAAATTCCCCGCGGAGACATCAAAGAATGCATATAGGTGGGAATCATCTTTTTGTGTAGGCTCTTTGGAGAGCCCCATGCTAGGGACTTTTCAGCATGGATGTATTATTTCCTTTACTACATCACCACCTACAGTCAGAACTTTGACTGGGCGACCATCATCGCTAATCATGTAGACTTCCAGCTAAAGAATGTCCTCTAGAATTTGATGTTCTACATGACCTCCTATGTATTATGGTCACTAGCCCAATAGAGACCCACTCTTCATGGTTTATAGACAGTGGGCATTCTTGGGAACAGGCCTGACTAGCTTGTCCATTGCAAACATTACCCCTGGATCCATTGGGAAGCCTCTTTCCCCCATTTTTGCAGGGTAAATGAAACGTTCATTTACCATAACATTTTGACACTTACTCAGGACTCCAGGTACCAATTATTGCAGGAGGGGATGACCTTGGTGAGCACATTTCGCAATTATTTCATTTAGTTCCAGCAACAATCTTATATTTGAGTAACTGGGTTCTCTAGGAAGCCCTACCTACTCCCCAGGCATTGCGGGGATAGGATTATTCTTTTAGAGTTCTACAAGAAAATCCTAGAACTCCATGCATTCTTTTCCTTGAAGAAGGTTACATCCATTTCATTCCCAATCACTTGCGGGAACTATTCTTGCAATCTTGCAGCAGCTAAGGAAGTTGATAATGAATTGAAGAGCTTGGGACTGGCGGAATTCCACCTTACCAAAAATAATTTTGATCCAATTGATAAGATAAGCAGGGTGATGTCGTGGGCATCCACACCATATAAAATTCACATTGAAGATTTCAGGGCAGATTCTTAGGATGGTTTAGATCTTTGGGCTTGGCAGTATTCATGGGTGTCCAAAGGCATGATGAAGAGCCTCGGCCTTTGGTACTTTCTAACAGATTTTTCAAGCAGTGGGCCTTTGGATGACCTAGCATACAAAGAATAGGGGATCAAAAATTTGGATCTCCCTCCGATGGATTGGGATGCCCCAAAGAATTTAACAATTGAGGATGTAAGTCACAACATCATAGAGAATAGTCATAAATATTTTGAGCAAGTATGCAAGAGGAGCACTCGTAAGGGTCCAATCGTGCGGGGGTCTACTTTGACCTTCGAAGCCGCAAGACCGAGTAAAGACAAGGGGAAGGAAATGAAAGAGACCCCAGCCCAAGTTACTCCCCAGGTCCGCTCCCTATTTTGGAGAAAATTCATGATCAGCTAGAGGCGTCTAGACAGATGAGTCAAAAGCTAAGCGCCCAGCTCACCCACGATCTTCCAATCACTCCAGTGGGATCTGCCAGCCCAGCAGGATCCCCTTCATTAGAAACACTCATTAGCCGACAGATGGAGTCTGAGGCATAGTCTACTGATATTTTGGATTTTTGGGCCCCATTGCAATTAAAAATAAAGAAGAAAAGAGTATATAATCCCTTGAGCACAGACACGGGCCCCAGCATGCCCAAAGTTCCCTTGGTGGAAGTTATTCCAGACTCCCTCAAACCAGAGAATCCCTCGATGACCTCCCCTCTGCTTGAAAATTTTGATGACAACTTTGGGATCGATGAGCTTATGAATTTATAGGGGGAGATAGGAAAGGTGGTGGAAGAAATAGCCACGCAGAAAGTAGAGATAATTACCAATGAAGGGGAGATGCCAGAAAAAGAGGTGGTTCCAGAGAAGGAGGTTTGAGAACCTAAAAAGAGAGATAGAAAAGGAAGAGACACAAAAGGATTCACAAGACATGGAGGAAACACTAGTCCAGGGGACCAAATGGATCTAAGGTAGACAAATGATGAGCAATCAACAACTGGGGAAACCAGACCTTCAGGATCAACTATACCCCCAACCATCATGCTCCAAATGTCTTCAATTACTCTAGGTCATGAAGTTCCCTAGAGTATGACATTCAGTTAGGTAGTCTTAGGGACCCAATAGTCAAATATTGATCAGAAACCTCTACCTCCTCTAAAAGATGTGCCTGTGGAGAAGGATGTCCTGGAAAATGACACCAAAGATGAACAGCAGCAGCAGGATGAGGGGGAGAACCCCGAAGATATAAATATTGATTCAACAGATGCTAAAAAGGATGAGGAGAATCCTGGTAATACAGATGACACTGATGATACTGGAGATGGGGTCCCCAACACCATAGATGAGAATGCCACCAAGGTGGAAGACACTGAAAACCCCAGGGAACAAGAAAAGGAGAAAGAGTCTGATGTGACCATAGATATCGAGGATACACCACCAGACCCCAAAGAAGGCCCTGACACTTAGGCCTTAGCAGCAAGACTACCTCAGCTACCACAATGGTTGATTGAATCTAGAAAGAGAAAGACCCCAGTTTCAGCTGGTGTTCCCCTCTCCTTGGCCGAGATGATGGCCCAAAATCAAGAGGCTAAAAATCCCAAGAAGGCCCAGACCATCCACACCCTCCAGACCAGTCTGGCAGGAAATAAAGTTGCAATAGTTATAGAAGTGTCTCTAGGGAGGAGAGATAAGAAGGGCGAGTTGGACCTTCTGAGAGAGGCTACCCAGGCAGTCGGGGCCCAATA
Organism: Thuja plicata; assembly: GCA_018584345.1. Lineage (NCBI taxonomy): Eukaryota > Viridiplantae > Streptophyta > Pinopsida > Cupressales > Cupressaceae > Thuja > Thuja plicata. The sequence continues at coordinate 1,282,098 of MU225606.1, read as the reverse complement.
TGATAAATAGGTACAAAAGCTAAAGGAGGAAAGAGAGAAGAATGAAAATCTCCTCGGGTTTCTCGCATAACTTGCACAACCACTAGACAAGATCCATCTGGAAGCCTCCACCTCTAGAATACCCCTCCCATAGGGTGACTTGGATACTCTAAGGGCCATAAAGAAATAGGCACATGTTGTAGATGGGTGGATCATGGAGAAGATCAAGGCCATAAGGAAATTCTTAGAGGTGACACTCCTGGCCCTTTATCTGGTTAGTAATCTTGTGGGCCAGGTAAGTGGTGTCATCGTCCTATGGGAAAAATATATAGAGAAGTATGAGAAGTGGAGGACTAGATTAGAAGAAGTAATAAACTTTGGGGAGGAAGCCATCATAGAGGTCGCAATTTTGGGAGAAGAACCCTTTGGATTCCTCTGGGCCTAGCACTCATGACTTGGCCTCAAAATTGAGGTAATAAAGAAACTGGTTACGGCTCTAAAAGATAATATTGTGGTGTTCTAATATCTATTGGACCTATATAAATTATTCATTGGAAGGGTTTCACAAGTTGATCCCTTCACCACTGGGACTTGTGCCCTAGAGGATTATTTCCTTAGTAAATTTGATGACCTAATGGAGTCCCAGTATTAGTCTGCCAGACACTTTGACGGAGGAAATTTTTTTATAATATCCAAGATGATGCTCCAGGCTCATGACTCGGTAAAGATAGCCAAATAATTTTGAGATGGGGCTAGAGATATTGAAGAAAGGTTTGGAATCATCAGCGACCGGTGGGGTAATGTCAAGTGTTAGAATAGTCCCAAGGATAACTAAGAGGGAGGGTGAATCAGTTATGAGTCAATTTAAATATTTTCTCTTTCTTAAATGTAATTTGATATAAAGTAAATGCACATTTAGATAACACAATAGAGTACTCAAAAATTTTGGTTATGGGGAAACCACATAGGTAAAAACCCTAGTGGGAATCAGCACCCATAAATAACTACACTATTTTATAATGATCCCTATTAGAAGATCTTACAACCCTATTAGGAGTTGATCTTTACAATGCAAGAAGTACAGAGACCCGGTTATAGGTCAAACCTTGTTAGGATTCTTTTATAGATAACCCTGTTAAGGGTGAGGACTCACTATCCAATAGCTCACTGCTAAGATGGTGAAGGCTACAACCTTTATTATAATAGATATACACTATATCTGGTAAATGAACTATTTGAGTAAACCTATTGTCTTGATCAGTTCTAATGAATTTCAATCAACTTCTATTTCTTCATGTAGATCTTCAACTTATTATTTATGAATTTCTGCTTTTCTCTGTCTTTTATTTTTCACTTCATTTTCCACACTTAATTAACATATCTAAACTTCTATATGTATCTTCATGAAGGATAAGGTCATGATGTTATCTATAAACAATTCATCAAATTTCTTGTCGGCTCAACCAAGCACGCAATCAAAGTTAGGACCGCATAACTAAAACTAAATAGACACGACGCTTCACAAAGTTGGCTTCACCAAATTAACTCTAGCATCAAGATTCTATTGAAATACATTTAGCAACTTTGGATAATTATCTTTAACTCATAACTAAACATGAATACAAACATGCATATACTAAAGATAGACGAAACTCAAGAGACACTGTATTTACGTCGGCTCTTAATAGATAAACTCCAGAAACAATAATTGCCATAACTGATTAAACATAACTCAACTGTAACTGCATATCTGACTTGATGTGAATGCACATAGACTCTAGAACATGTATAAACCATGTAAATAAACACGCATAGCTCCAAAATATCTAACCTAATAATTTCATATATGATACCTGTTGTATATTATATGTTGTCATCAATAGCAAACATACAATCAATTATTTGCACAGAAGAAAATCTCCAACAATCTCCCCCTTTGACATTGATGGCAACATATGACATCATCAACTCCAAGTGTCTTCCTTCTTTTTACAATCTTCTTAATATCCTCATCAAAAGTTCCTCTTTACTGTTGTTGCTCTATATACTCCCCCATAGTATATGCTCCCCCTTACTAATACTCCCCCTTTGACATCAATGAAAAAGGGTGTTTAAACATTATTAAGCATAGGTACTACTCTAGAAGTAGAGTAGTCAACTATTCATCAGTCACCAAGGACTGATGTTCTTACTGCAAGTTCTAATCAGACTCAGGAAAGGGAATTACTCCCAACTTCTCCCTGAGATAATCAAAAGTATCTTTTGATAGAGGTTTTGTAAAAATATCTGCTAGTTGTTCTTTGGTGCTTGCATAATCCAACTTTACTTCTTTGTCTGCAATTTTTTCTATTAGGAAGTGGTATTTGATCTCAATGTGTTTTTTATTTACATGCATCATAGGGTTCTTTGACATATTGATAGTACTAGTATTGTCATAGTGAATAAAAATAGGATAATCAATCTAAATACCAAAGTCTTTAATCATCTGTTTGATCCAAACCATTGTTGAACAATTCAATGCTACCGCAACATACTCAGCATCTGTTGTTGATTGGGATATACAATTTTTATTTTTACTTGTCTAAGTGAGAAATCTGTCTCCAAGAAATACTGCTCCTCCTAATGTACTCTTTCTATCATCAATACAACCTACGCAATCTACATCTGAGTACACATGAAGTTTTATATTCTCTGAGTTAGGATACCATAAACCATAGTCAACAGTTCCTTTTAAGTATTTGAATATTCTCTTTATTACCATTAGATGATTTTACTTGGGTTCAGTTGAAAATATTCCAAAAATACTAACTGCATTAGAAATATCAGGTCTAGATTGAGTAAGATATATGATTTTTCCAATCATAGACTTGTATAGGGTCTTGTCAACTACTGTGGAATCATCATCTTTAGAAATTTTTCTTCCTATTATCATGGAGGTGCTTACTAGTTTGCAATCTTCCATCTTGAAAGTCTTCAATATCTCCTTCACATACTTAGACCGGTTTATGAATATTCCTTTGTTTTTTTGTTTTACATTCAATCCAAGAAAGTATTTGATAGGTCCAATCATGCTCATTTCAAATTCAATTTTCATTTCTTTGGATAATTCTGCACTAAGTTTGTCATTACCTCCAAAGATAATGTCATCTACAAAAATAGCAACGAGTAGTAGTCTTTCATCTATCTCTCTTACGAATAAATTATAGTCTGCTGCTCCTTTTCTGAATCCTATCTTTGTTAAGTAACCATCAAGTCTCTCATACCTTGCTCTTGGGGCATGTTTAATTCCATAAAGTGATTTCTTTAATTTGTATACCATGTCTGGTTTATCTTAAATTTTGAATCCTTCAGGCTGCTCTATGTATACTTCTTCCTTCAAGTCACCGTTTAGCAAAGTTGATTTGACATCCATTTGGTATACCTTAAGGTTCTTGAATGTTGCATAGGCCAAAAACAACTTCATAGCTTCAAGTCTCCTCATAGGGGAAAATATATCAGTGTAATCTATGCCTTCTCTCTGTGCACATCCTTTACACACTAATCTTTCCTTGTTCCTTACCACTGTGCCTTCTTCATTCATTTTGTTCCTAAATATCCACTTTGTTCCAATCACATTCTTGTCATGAGGTCTAGGGACTAGTTACCATGTTTCATTCTTGATTATTTGATCTAATTCTTCTTGCATAGCACTTTTCCAATCTGAATCTTTGCACACATCTTCAACACTTAAGGGTTCAATTTGTGAAAGTAAGCATACCTCTTCATCAGTGGTTGAACCTTTTTCTCTAGATATTGTCAAGACTTTTGCACTCTAATCTCCAATGATATCTTCCTTAGATTGGTATTTGGATGTGTATCTTGATTTCTTAGGAGTGATACTTTCATCTGTAATCTATGATTCTTCTTCACTTGGCTCAATATTGTTACATGAAACATCAATACAGTCAAACATTTCTTCAATAATTGTGTCCTTATTGATGGGTCTGGGCTCATCTTCAATCATGAGAGCATAGTCATAATATCTTTCTTGAATCATAAACTTCTCATCAATCTTCACATGAGTACTTTCAATGATCTTCTTTAATCTTAGATTGAAACATCTATAGGCTTTACTTTTAGTAGAGTAACCAAGAAAAATACCTTCATCACTTCTAGCATCAAACTTGCCAATGCTATCATCCCTCTTGATGTAGCACTTGCTTCCAAATATTCTAAAGTATTTTACAGTGGGTACATTACCAAACCAAATTTCATAAGGTGTTTTGTCTGCGCCTGGCCTCAATTATATTCTATTGATAGTGTAAACTATTGTATTGGCTACATATCTCTAGTAGGTATGGGCAACCTTTCCTTCAATCATGATAGTGCACACTGTGTCAAGTATTATCTTGTTCCTCCTTTCTACTATCCCATTCTGCTGAGGGGTTCTGGGTGCACTTAACTATGTTTTGATTCCATGTTCTTCATAGTAGTCATAAAACTGGTCAGAGGTGAATTCTCCTCCTCTATCAGATCTCAAACATTTTATCTTTAATCCAAATTCATTCTCAACCTTAGCTTTGAATAATTTTAACTTCTCAAAAGCTTCAGATTTTTTTTTTAAGAATGCAACCCACATCATCCTTGAGAAATCATCAACAAACAAAATAAAAGAACTTTCTTCATAGTATGATCTTGTTTGAGTAGGTCCACATAGGTCTGTATATATTAGATATAATTTTTTTTATGTAGAGTCTTGTTTTCTCTTGAATGAGGTCCTCACATGCTTCCCCATCACACATTCCCTACACATGGTGTCAACTGGTCTTGCAATGCTAGGAAGGTCTCTTACTTCTTTTACATTACTTATCTTGACTATGTTTCCAAAATTGATATGAAAAATTCTCTTGTGCCATAGCCAACTGTCATCTACTTTTGCAACAAAACAACTTACTTCTAAGTTGAGCTGAAAAACATTACCTTTGGTCTTTGATCCTGATGCAATCATGTCTCCTTATTTGTTATTAATGATGCATTGGTTGTTTTTGAATTCCAACTAATGTCCTATTACAATAGTCCCAAAGAATAACTGAGAGGGGGGGTGAATCAATTATGCACTAATTAAATTATTTTCCCTTATTAATTCTAGAATACAATAAAGTAAATGCACATTTAGATAACACAATAGACAACACCACAATTTGGTTATGGGGAAACCAAATGGTAAAAACCCCGGTGGGAATTAACACCCACAATGAACTATACTTGTTTATAATAATCCATGTTAGAAGATCTTGCAACCCTATTAGGAGTTGTTCTTTACAATGAAATAAGTATAGTGACCTGGTTAAGGGTCTGACCTTGTTAGGAGTCTTTTACAAATAACCCTATTAAGGGTGAGGACTCACTGTCCAAAAGCTCACTGCTTCAATGGTGAAGGCTACAACCTTCTATAAAATAGATATGCACTATATATGATGATGAACTATAGAGAAGACCTTCTGTCTTGATCAGTTCCAATGTATTGTAATCTTCCACTACTTCTTCACATAGATCCTTGATGAATGAAACTTAACTGATATTCTTCTCTATACTTTTTCTATCTCTTTCCTTATCATTCACACTTAGCATTTCACAAATGAACTACTATAAGTATCTTCCTCAAAGTATGAGATCATGGGACCTATTAAGAAACTCTTCACAACATCCTTGTCAGCTTAACTAATCATTCAAGCATAATTACAACCGCACAATATAAACTAAATAGACGCGACACTTCATAAAGTCGGCCTCACCAAATTAACTCTAACATTGCAATCTTGTTGAAACACGTTTGGTGCCTTTAGATAACTATCTTCAAATGATAATTAAACTTGAATATACACACGCATATCCCAAAGATAGGTGCAACTAAACAACTAATGCAATACGTCAGCTCTGTATAGACAAACTCCAAAAACTGTAACTATCGTTAACAAAATTACACAACACAAATGAAACTTCATGTCTAAGTCTGTGTGTATGAACAAAACATAAACAACATGTCTACAACATGAATATAACCATGCAAGGATTGATAACATCATTCTGATAAGTACATACAAAACACTACTGTATATTATATGTTGTCATCAATGGCAAACATACAATCAACTAGCTATCAGAAGTAAATCTCCAACAATCTCCCCCTTTGACATTGATGGAAACATATGATATTAAAAACATCTTCAGTACATGGTGTTCCTCTTTCTTTTTACAATCTTCTTTATATCCTCATCAAATATTCCTCTATACTGTTGTAGCTCTTTTGCCTATTTTTTTAAGTTACATGATTATATACTCCCCCAGAGTATATGCTCCCCCTTACTACATACTCCCCCTTTGACATCAATGGAAAATGGAACCATAAACAATTGGGCACAGGTACTACTCCAAAAATAGAGTAGTCAACCATTCATTAGTCACCATGGACTGATGTACTTGTTGCTTTATCTAATTAGACTCAGGAAATGGAATTACTCCCAACTTCTCCCTGAGATACTCAAAAGTATCTTTTAATAAAGGATTTGTGAAAATATCTGCCAACTTTTCTTTAGTTCTTACATAATCCAATTTTACTTCATTATCTGCAACTTTTTCTCTAAGAAAATGGTATTTGATCTCAATGTGTTTTTTCTTTGCGTGCATCATAGGATTTTTCGACATGTTGATAGTACTGGTGTTATCACAGTGAATGAAAATATGATAATCAACATGAATACCAAAATCTTTAACCATCTACTTGATCCAAACCATTGTTGAACAATTCAATGCTACTACAACATATTTAGCTTTTGTTGTTGACTAAGAGATACAATTTTGCTTCTTGCTTACCCAAGAAACCAACCTATCTCTAAGAAATACTACTCCTTCAAAAGTACTCTTCCTTTCATCAATACAAGCTCCCCAATCTGCATCTGTATACACATGAAGTTGTACATTCTCTGATTTAGGGTACCATAAACTATAGTCTATAGTTTCCTTTAGATATCTAAATATTCTCTTGATTGCCATTAGGTGATTCTGCTTAGGTTCAGCTGCAAATCTACCAAAAATGCCAACTACATTAGATATGTCTGGTCTAGATTGAGTAAGATATATAATTTTTCCAATCATAGACTTGTACAATGTCTTGTCAACTGCTGCAGAATCATCTTCTTTAGAAAGCTTGCTTCCTGTTATCATAGGAGTGCATACTGGCTTACAGTCTTCCATCTTAAAAGTTTTCAATATTTTCTTCACATATTTAGACTGGTTTATGAATATTCCTTTATCTGTCTACTTTACATTCAATCCCAAAAAATATTTAATAGGATGAATCATGCTGATTTCAAATTCATTTTGCATTTCTTTTGCAAATTCTGCACTAAGCTTGTCATTACCTCCAAAGATAATGTCATCAACAAATATGGCAACAAGTAATAATCCATCAAGTGTCTCTCTTATGAATAAGTTGCAATTTGTTGCTCCTTTCTTAAATCCAATCTTGGTAAGATAACCATCTAGTATCTCATACCAAGCTCCTGGGGCCTATTTATGTCCATAGAGTGCTTTCTTCAATCTGCATACCATGTCTGGTTTATCTGATAGATTAAATCCTTTAGGCTATTCTATGTAGACTTCTTCCTTCAAGTCACCATTCAGAAAATCTGATTTGACATCCATTTGATATACTTTAAAATCTTTGAATGTTGCATAAGCCAAAAATAACTTAATGGCTTCTACTCTGCTCATAGGGGAAAACATGTCAGTGTAATCTATCCCTTCCCTCTATGCATATCCTTTACCCACTAGTCTTGCTTTGTTTCTGACCACTATACCATCTACATTCATCTTGTTCCTAAATACCCACTTTGTTCCAATCACATTTTTGTCACTAGGTCTAGGAACCAATTCCCATGTATCATTTTTATTATTTGATCTAATTCTTCTTCCATTGCTTTTTGCCAATCAGAATCCTTGCAAGAATCTTCAACATTTAAAGGTTCAATCTATGAAAGTAAACATATCTCTTCATCCACTGTTAAAATTTTTGCTTTATATCTAGTCAAAACACTGCTGCTCTGATCTCCAATGATATCATCTTTTGAATGATACCTAGATGTGAATTTTGAAACTTTTGGTGTGACATCCTCATATGTAATATGTTATACTTATTTACTTGATTCAAGTTCATTACAGGATACATAAATGTAATCAAACATTTCTTCAATAACAGTTTCCTTGTTGTTGGGCATGGGTTCATCTTCAATCATAGGTGCATATTCATAGTACCTTTCTTGAACCATGAACTTCTAATCAATCTTTACATGAGTACTTTCAATTATCTTCTTTAATCTTAAATTGAAACATCTATATGCTTTGCTTTTAGTAGAATAACCAAGGAAAATACCTTCATCGCTTCTAGCATCAAACTTACCAACACCATCATCTCTCTTGATGTAACACTTGCTACCAAATATTCTAAAGTATTTTACTGTAGGTACATTACCAAACCAAGTTCATAAGGTTTCTTATCTATGCCTGGTCTTGGTTGTGTTCTGTTGATAGTATAGACTGTTGTATTGACTGCATCTCTCCAATAGGTGTGTGCAAATTTTTGTTCAATCATCATAGTGCACATTGTATCAAGTATGATCATGTTCCTTCTTTCTACAATCTCATTTTTCTGAGGGGTTCTGGGTGCACTCAACTATCTTTTGATTCCATGTTCTTCATAGTAGTCATAAAACTGGTTAGAGGTGAATATTTTGAATTTCATTTTCATTTTCAACTTTAGCTTTGAATATTTTTAATTTCGCAATGGCTTCAAACTTCTCTTTTAAGATCGCAAACCACATCATCCTTGAAAAATCATCAACAAACAAAATTAAATACCTTTCTCCGTGGTATGATCTAGTTTGAGTAGGACCACATAAATCTGTATGCACTAGGTCTAACTTGTTCTTAGCTGAGTTTTGCTTGCTCTTGAAAGATCTCCTTACATGATTTCCCATAACACATTCCCTTCACATTGTGTCAAATGGTTTTGCAATACTTGGAAGGTCTCTAACTGCCTTGACATTGTTTATCTTTACTATATTGTCAAAATTGATATGACATAGTCTCTTGTGCCATAACCAACTGTCATCCACTTTTGCAACAAAACAACTTATATCTGAATTGAGCTAAAAAACATTACCTTTTGTTTTTGAGCCTAATGCAATCATGTCTCCTTCTTTGTTTCTAATAATGAATTTGTTTTATTTGAATTCCAAATGATAAGCTTTTCCAAGTAGTTGTCCAACACTTAGTAATTTGTGATGTAATCCATCAACATACAGAACATCATATGTCTTGTTCTTTCCATACAGGGTGATAGATCCTCTGCCTATGATAGGTTTGGGAGTGTTATCTCCAAATCTAACCATACCACCTTTGTACTTGTCCAGATGAACAAATCTTTCTTTATCACCTATCATGTGGTGAGAGCATCCATTGTCAATGATCCAATTAGTTCCGATGTCTACTTTGGAAAATAAGGCTAACTCATGTGCTTCCTTTTCATCTTCAATGTCCATTTCCTCAAGCAATTTTTCCATGTCTTTAATGGAAACAAATCCAATTTCATCTTCTCTCGAATCTTCATCAGTTACTCCTTCTTCATCATGATAGCATTCCTTTTTGTATTTAGGTTTATAATCATATCTGAATTTATTTACTCTTGTAGGACACTTGGATGCAAAGTGACTGATCTTGTTGCATAAAAACATTTGAATGGAAGTTGTCCTTCATATTTTCCTTTGCCTTTATTTTCTCTTTTAGCAATCATGGAAATGATTTCTTCTAGTTCTTCATCAACTTCTTCTTTCTCATTATTGCTAGAGATGTGTAAAGGTTTCTTACCATGGACTGAGGCTTTGAAAGATATTTCACTTTTGGTTTCAGTCTTCAATCTTGATATCTCAAATGCAGAGATTTTATTGATCAAAGTATCTCTCTTGAAGTCTTTTGAAAATTGCATGGTTTCATCTAGAATATTTATCTTTCTCTCATAGTCTATTGTTAATGTAGTCATCATCTTGTCCATTATGTCTTCTTCTGATATTTCTCCACCATTGTTTTTTATTCCAGAAACTGCTTCATTTATCCTCTGATTGCAGGCTCTGATGTTCTCTTTAGGTAACATCTCAAGGTTGTATTTATTTTTCCATGTCTTCCTGTGCACATTCTTTTCTTGGATATCTCCTTCAAACATGTCTTCTAAATACTTCCATATTGTGTATTCCTTTTCTAATTTCTTGATCTCAGAGAATTCATTTTCAGATAGTGCACTTATAAGGGCTTCTTTGGCAACTGCATTAGCTATGAATGAATCTTTTTGTTTACTAGTGGCATCATCTCTTGAAAGGTCTTTTAGAGAGGGAATAAAAACTTCTTGTGTGGCTATCTCAAAGATGTCAAAACCAACACACTGTAGATGTGTTATCATTTTTTTCATCCAATCTAAATAATTCTCTCCATCAAACTTAGGACTCTCTTTTCTAAAGTATGCCATCTGATCTACCTTAAGCTGTTAGGCTTACTCTTCAAGGCACTTGGCTCTAATACCAATTGTTAGAATAGTCCCAAAGGATAACTAAGAGGGGGGTGAATCATTTATTAGCTAATTAAATTATTTTCCCTTATTAATTCTAGAATACAATAAAGTAAATGCACATTCAGATAACATAATAGACAACACCACAATTTAGTTACGGGGAAACCAAATGGTAAAAACCCCAGTGGGAATTAACACCCATAATGAACTATACTTGTTAGAAGATCTTGCAACCCTGTTAGGATTTGTTCTTTACAATGCAATAATATAGTAACCTGGTTAAGGGTCTGACCCTGTTAGGAGTCTTTAACAAATAACCCTGTTAAGGGTGAGGACTCACTGTCCAAAAGCTCACTGCTTCAATGGTGAAGGCTACAACCTTCTATAGAATAGATATGAACTATATCTAATGATGAAATATAGAGTATACCTACTATCTTGATCAGTTCCAATGTATTGTAATCTTCCACTGCTTCTTTACATAGATCCTTGATGAATGAAACTTAACTAATATTCTGCTCTATACTTTTTTGTCTCTTTTCTTATCATTCACACTTAGTGTTTCGCAAATAAACTACTATAAGTATCTTCCTCAAAGTATGAGATCATGGGACCTATTAATAAACTCTTCACAACATCCTTATCAGCTTAACTAATCACGCAAGCATAATTACAATTGTGCAATATAAACTGAATAGACGCGACGCTTCACAAAGTTGGCCTCACCAAATTAACTCTAACATTGCAATCTTGTTGAAACATGTTTTGCGCCTTTAGATAACTATCTTCAACTCATAATTAAACTTGAATATACACACACATATCCCAAAGATAGGCACAACTCAAGAACCAATGCAATATGTCAGTTCTATATAGACAAACTCTAGAAACTATGATTGTCGTTAATAGAATTACACAACACAACTGAAAATTCATGTCTGAGTCTGTGTGTGTGAACAAAACATAAACAACATGTCTACAACATGAATATAATGGTGCAAGGCTTGATAACATCATTCTGATAAGTACATATAGAACACTATTGTATATTATATGTTGTCATCAATGACAAACATACAATCAACTAGCTGCCAGAAGTAAATCTCCAACATATCCTTTATCAAGCAACTATTCAACACTTAGTTATGATGCAAACCATCAACATATAGAACATCATATGTTTTTTTCTTTCCATCTAAGGTGATAGAACCTCTTCCTATGATAGGTTTGGGAGTGTTATCTCCAAATATAACCATGTCACCTTTGTACTTATCCAAATGTACAAATTTGTCTTTATCTCCTGTCATGTGGTGTGAACATCCACTGTCAATGATCCAGTCAGTTCTGATGTCAGCTTTAAAAGCTAATGCTAACTCTTGTTCTTTTACTTCATCTTCTTTGTCCATTTCTTCAAGCATCTTCTCAATATCTTTAATGGAAATTAATCCAATTTCATCTTCTCCTGAGTCATCATTAGTTACACCATCCTCAGCATGATAACAATCTTTAGTGTACTTAGGTTTGTTATCTGATATGAACTTCTTGATTCTTGTAGGGCACTTGGATGCAAAGTGACCAACTTTGTTGCATGAAAAACATTTGAATGGTAGTTTTCCTTCATATTTCCCTTTACCTTTCCTTTCCTTCTTGGAAATAATAGCAATGATTTCTTCTAGTTTTGTATCCACTTCTTCATTATTACTAGAGTTGCTTATATATTTCTTGTTGTGGACTGTGGCTTTGAAGGCTGTCTCACTTTTAGGTTTTGTCTTCAATCTAGATATCTCAAATGTAGATATTTTGTTGATCAAATTATCCCTCTTGAAGTCTTTTTGAAATTGCATAGTCTCATCTAAGATATTTATCTTTCTCTCATAATCTATTGTTAATGTGGTCATTAATTTATCCATTATATCTTCCTTTGATATTTCTCCACCATTGTTTCTTATACCTAATACTACTTCATTAATCCTCTGAGTGTAAGCTCTGATGTTTTCCTCAGGTAACATCTCTAAACTATTGTATCTTTTCTTCCATGTCTTTCTGCATGCATTCTTTGCTTGGATGTCTCCTTCAAACATATCTTCTAAGTATTTCCAAATAGAGTATGCTTTATCTATCTTCTTAATTTCAGAGAATTCACTATCGGATAGGGTGTTGATTAGGGATTCTTTGGCAATTGCATTATTAGTGAATAATTCCTTTTGTTTCATAGTAGAGTCATCTACTGTAAGATATTTCAAGGTGGGAACTTCAATTTCTTGAGTGGCAATCTCATATATCTCAAATCCAATGCACTGAAGATGTGTTATCATTTTGTTCTTCCAGTCAAGATAGTTTTCTCCATCGACCTTAGGACTCTCTTTCCTGAAGTATGCCATTTGATCAACCTTAAGCTATTAGGCTTTCTCTACAAGGCACTTGGCTTAGATAAAAAATTTTGGAATAGGCCCAAGGATAACTGAGAGGGGGGGGATCAGTTATCAGTCAATTTAATTCTTTTGTCTTTCTTAAATGTAATTTGATATAAATTAAATGCACATTCAAATAACATAATAGAGTACTCAACAATTTTGGTTATGGGGAAACCAAATAGGTAAAAACCTCGGTGGGAATTAGCACCCACAAATAACTGCACTAGTTTATAATGATCCCTGTTAGAAGATCTTACAACCCTATTAGGAGTTGATCTTTACAATGCAAGAAGTACAGAGACCTGGTTAAAGGTCAGACCCTGTTAGGAGTCTTTTATAGATAACCCTATTAAGGGTGAGGACTCACTATCCAATATCTCACTGCTAAGATGGTGAAGGCTAAAACCTTCAGTATAATAGATATACACTATATCTGGTAAATTAACTATTTTAGTAGACATCTTGTCTTGATTAGTTCCAATGAATTGCAATCAACAAACATATTCCACACTTTCTGCTTTTCCCTGTCTTTTATTTTTCACTTCATTTTCCACACTTAACAAACATATCTAAACTTTGATATGTATCTTCACCAAGGATAAGGCCATGAAGGTATCTAGAAACACTTCATCAACTTTCTTGTCAGCTCAACCAAGCACACAATCAAAGTTAGGACTACGCAACTCAAACTGAATAGATGCGACACTTCACAAAGTCGGCTTCACCAAATTAACTCTAACATCAAGATTCTGTTGAAACATGTTTAGCACCTTTGGATAATTATCTTTAAATAATAACAACACATGAATACAAACACACATATACTGAAGATAGACGAAACTCAAGAGACATTGTATTTACGTCAGCTCTTAACAGATAAACTCCATAAACTGTAACTGCCATAATTGATTAATCACAACTCAACTATAACTTCATATCTGACTTGACTTTAATGAACATAGCCTCTAGAACATGTATATACCATGGAAATAAACACACATAGCTCCAAAACATCTGTACTGATAATTTCATATATGATACATGTTGTATAGTATATGTTGTCATCAATGGCAAACATACAATCAATTATTTTTACAAAAGCAAATCTCCAACATCAAGGACATAGATGAGGATGGAATTGGCAAAATTTTGGAGGCCTTCAAGAACAAGGGACAGTAAAGCTCTCTAGACTCCAGAGATTTTCACCAGTGGGGTGCAAGTTTTATGATTCTTTATTCTTTGAGCATAAGCTCCCAAACTCCAGAAATTTGGGTCTAAAGTTTTTTATTATTTCAATGACTCACGTCCAAGTTCCTCAAAGTTGATCAATCATTGTCAAGTAGTTAATAAGGAGGTTAGTAGGTAGGTGATCCTAATAAGGTGTGTTATATAGAGGGATGGCTCTGACAGGTGATTCTCCCGAGGTGTCATTCCAGCATTAACTACCTAGTGCCTCAAAGACAGTGAGCCACATTTTGCATTAATGAGGCATGTTGCCTCGAACTATAGGAAGATTAGATTTCTTCTATTTTTTACTTTGGCACTCTTCTCAATGTTGATTCTTCCAACTTCCCTTCTTGTCTTCTTCATCCATATTGTTAGACCTCTACTCTTTTTGAGGTGATTGTAAGTGGTGTAGGTAGTACCATCCACCAGATATTTTATTTTAACATTGAGTGTACAGTTAGATTAGGTTATTTTTAGGGCAAACTATGTGTATAAATAAGAAGTCTGACCTCATCTCAATGGTCAAAAAAATTGATTATTTTGCAGTCCAATACTATTAGCATTTCATTTCTAGTAGTTGCAGGAGCTCAATGCCTAGTAGTGCTTAGTAGCTTAGAAGCTCCCTTGGAGCCATTGATGTACACACCAGTGATGCTAGAATACTCTATTAATGAAGAAGGAAGAACAGTTTCTAGAAATGATGTTGTTGATGTTCTAATCTTTGAGTTAGCAATGTCTCTTTTGTGTTGTATGTTTCTAATGTTCATTTCTTTGATGTTTGGTTTAGATTAATGATCTCATTTCCCCTCGCTATTGAATATGTATGAACTGGTGGTTTTGTAGGTATTCAGTATTTAGTGTAGTTCTTTGGAGCATTGTTGATGTTGGAAATATGTTGAATAACTATAAGTAGAAGTAATAAACTCTTAACTCTAGCCTATCTTTTGTTGTTTATTTGGTGAACTTAACATGCTTACAGGAAACCTAACCCATCACCAAAATCCCCAAAGAAGATGAGTCAAAACCAACTATCTCCACAAACAAAAGAGTCACTTTCCTAACTTAGCTCCCTGCACCATCGAGACTAGACACTCAGGTGCTTGAAGGCCTGGAGAATTTATTCCCTAAAAAACCTTTAAAGATGAAGTTGGCCGATACCCCGGTACCCGGTGACAACTTATCATATGTTGATCAAATCGATCATAAAGTCTCATCAACAAAAACTGGTGCTAGAAGGAGGGCATGAGCTTGTCCCCTTCAGAACATTTCAATTTTACACCACCTAAGGGTTCCCCAAGCCATAGTTTTAGGAACCAAGCTTTTAGCAGGATAGGATCTTTTTGTCCCTTATGTTTTGAAAGAATCCTTCGATCAGCCCCGAATCCCCAAAATTTTCCTGAACTCGAGCCTCCTTGAAATAAAAGGACCCCACAAACCAAATAGCTAGCCAACCTTATCTGGGGATTTTCTACACCTCAGACTACCCAAGCCTCTTAGATAATCCTGGGGACCAATGTCCAACCTAGTCTAAATCTAGCAGCCCCGATTCCAAACTACTTTGGTAACATCGGGTCCCCAATGGGGTAGTTCCCTAGTGCTACCATCAATCTTCCCCTGCATCCAGAGAAGATCTACCCCAAATACAAGCATCTAGGACCATGAACTATAGAAGAAGACCTCTAGGCCTATAAGGATGTCATGAACCGACATTGGGTACATCATTAGGATGTTGTGACCCAAATGTTCCCTCTATCCTTGGGACAGAATGAGTTAAACTGGTATCTCAACTTGCCATCCAACTACATAAACAGTTGGTAGTATATAGAAGACACCTTTCTGGCATCCTTTTGTGTTCATGTGGACCCAGCGTGGTCCCATAGCTAGTTTATCTCTATCAGGAAGGAACCGAACAAACCCCTCGCCACATTCAACCATGAGTTCCAACGTGCCTTGAAGCAGTGCATGGGTCCCTTCATCTCGTCCATTGACATAACCATCTAGACATACCTAAATACTCTGGACCTCATTTTTACCACTCTCCTTTGGAGAACCACAGCTGCCAATGACCGTGATACTCTGGTGAAGGTTTACAACCTAGCCCTGGACTTATGCTGTGGTTTGAGCAAAGCTCTCGACGGGATTGGACAAAGCCTACCATTCAACATGATACCTGGTAGAACTTCTTACACTAGGGGATACAACCCCAATCTAGAAATGGGCACCCCGATAATGCCCATGGGCCCACTGCCACCAATAGACCAGTAGGCCCAGTATGTATATCCATCACAAGCCCATAAAATACTAGGTCTAGAATTTATCCCTAGAACCAGTCACAGCAAATGTAACAACCCTTGACACAACCCTCTGGAGTACCTTTCTTCCAGTCACCCATGGTTGGAGGAATGTCATCCTCGACAATAGGAGCTATCGCCGCTTTCCCCAGGAACCAACCGTAACAACCATCACACTGTGACATGACTACCCAGTTGTCCGCCAAGGTTGAATCCCTCCAGAAATTGGTTTCCTCTCTGATGATGAACATGGGATAGCTGAAGGTTATGTCTTTCGCACATCACAACTCTAATTCCTAGAGAGGGAATGTTTCTCTGGATAATGAAATACCAATTTCAGAGGTGAAACTACAACAACGGGCCTCGGCCCAATCAACAAAAATGGAACAACAATGCAAAGACTGGAGGTCCTCCTCCAAATCAAAACACCACTCAGGGTGGTGTTGGACCCAGTCATTCTATACAGCTTGCAGAATTCCACCCCCTAACCAATTGATGTAGATTGCATGACACTGGCTCTCATTCTGAGGTGAACTGTGCCACACTAGAGAAGATCATCATGATCTCTCAATTGGATAGACAATAACCTATTGATCCTACTCCCCCAGAATCATCCACACAAGAGCCTACTCATAGTACCTTTACGTGTGAGACTATCTTTTTTTGGACTGGTGAAGAGGATGAAGAAGAGCCTGAATTATAGGGGTTCTTTGATGAATCTATCCTGGCCTTTGAGGCCAATTCCTTCACCATCCCACAGACTCCTTAAAACAATTAGAGTCAGGCTGGAAAAGGGCTATTTTACATGCCAATGCCCCCCAAGAATGCCTCTCCCCAAGATAACACAACTGATCGCTCCTTCCCTCCAAAAGGATCCAGCTCTAACCAAGCCAGGGATCTGGCCGAGGGAAGCCAACTTTACCTAGGGGAAGATTTGACATCACTAAGGTGTTAGAGAAAACCACCACCTCCATGACCTTGATGGAGGTTTTTCTACATTTTCTCAAGAATAAGAAGTCCCATCTGAAGCTCTTGGGAAACCCAAAAGCCATCAGTCATCCACCAAAGACTGTCACATTTAATGATGCCAACTCGGATATCTTCTAGGGAAATACAAAGGATCCTCCCTTCCTACTAGGCTTGAACATACAAGGGAAGAACCTATACAAATTCTTGGTGGATTCTAGTGCTTTAGAAAACCTCATGCCCTTATCTATATTCTAGAAGCTCAGACTCACTCCCACTCCATCCAAAGGCGCAGTAGTCTAGCTAGACAAAACTGCTGTAAAAATGGTGGGTGAACTAAAAAATGTCTAGATTCAGCTCATAAAGACCCCCAGATATCAAGCACAATAGACATCTAAGTGGTGGACATCCCTGAGACATATGGGATGTTATTAAGTCAAAATTGGTCTAAGGCCCTTAATGGGTATTTATCCATGGACTTCTCCCACTTATGGCTCCCATGGAAGGGGTAATTGAAGTAAATCCGGGTAGAGAGTGAACCAAGAATGAAGTAGGCCCTCACTGAAGTTAGGGGGTAAATGAACTCCTTTTCCCTAAATCCTCCCTCAGGGTGTACTGACCCCTAGAGATCCTAACATTTGATTTCAATCTTGGGGAGGATCCCATAGTCTCTCAGAGAATTTAGGACCTGGATGAAAAAACTGAGGGGTGAGGTAAACTCACAAGGTAACACAGAAGCTCCCACCACACTCTTGTCTGGCACTTGGTGTTAGGTACATTACAAGAAACACTTTGAACTAGGGTGTGAGCCTTGCATCATCATTTCTACCTGCCACATTAATGCCCTCCAGGAGAAAGAACATAAAGTCGGTTCACCTGGACCCAATAATCCATCTGGAAGCACACCTAAGGTGTCACTTGTCCAAGAATCCCAACCAAAGGATTCTCAAGAGGAAAACCTCACCCATGCACCATAAAAGTTGGAGGAATCACCTCCCAACCCTCCTAGAAACAATCTAAATGTCACTTCACCTTTCCATACCCAGAGAATGAACAATGACCTATGGACTCTGAAGTTTGATGGATCCTAGTCTAAACAAGGTTGCAGGTCCAGAGTGGAACTGATCAACCCATGGGGGAAATACTTCCTTGTGTCTTATAGGCTATATTTTAACTACATGAATAAAATCATGGATTATGAGGCTTTGGTCCTTGGACTCCTATTTTCATTGAGAAAAGGGATCACCTGCCTCTAGGCAATGGGTGATTCAGAGTTGATTGTAAAATAGGTCTGGAGCCAATACACATGTAATGACAAAAGGCTGGCCACATACTATGATCGGGTATGGATCCTAATTAAATACTTTGATGCTTTTGCTATCGATCTTATTCCCTAGAAATGTAACTATGTTCTAGATGCCCTTGTCATGTCTTCCATCGCCCTTGAGCCGGTGGTTGGCTCTCAGCTCTGGAAGTTTTTTATTGAGATGGTCCCCACCCCTTCCCTCCTAGATAATATCACCCACTTTCAAGTTTTCAAGGATGACCAACATATCTTGGCCTTCATGGCCAATGTTGACATCTTTGAGGATCAGATAGTGGAAGAAATGGTTCATGATGATACCGTGCAGGGTGAAGAAGATGACAGGATCATCGACCTACCCACCAACACCATCCCAAAGGGGATGGTAGCTCTTGAATTCATCTTTGATTTGGACCCCTGGGGCCAAGATAAGATATCATCCTCCTCTAAGGGAGGAAAATTTGAAAATATCAACATCGGTCAAGCCAATGAAGAAAAATTTGTGCACATTGGTACCTCCTGCTCCCCAGAGGAGAAGGAGAAGATTCTTGCGGTTCCCTGAGAATACATTGATTTTATTGCATGGGGGTATGAGGATCTGAAGACCTATGGCACATCCATCATGACTCATACTATCCCACTAAAACCAAATACTAAGCCCTTTTGGAAAAAGTAGAGGCCGGTAAACCCATTGATCGAGCCTCTAATTCTTCAGGAGGTTCAGAAACTGCTATCAACCCAGATTATCTTTCCTATCTGGTACACAACCTGGGTTGCCAACCTTGTCCTAATGTAAAAGAAGAATGGTGAGATCTACCTATGTGTGGATTTTTGCAATTTAAACAAGGAATCTAAGAAGGAAAATCACCCTCTCCCCTCACTGGATGAGGTACTACAAATTGTTAATGGTGCCCAAATGATGTCCTTCCTAGATGGGTACTCTGGATATAACCATATTATGGTTAAGTATGAGGATAGAAATAAAATGGCGTTCACTACCAAGTGGGGAAATTCACATATCAAAGAATTCCATTTGGCCTTATAAACATGGGGGCCACATTTCAAAAGGCTATGGACATTGCATTCAAAGGCCTAGTGAACAAATGCATAATCATCTATATATGGATGATTTGACAGTCTTTTCTCAAAATAGGCATGATCACTCCACCCACCTCGCCTAAATTTGTGAGAGATGTTGCCAGTATGGTATCTCCCTCAACCCCAAGAAATGCATATTTAGGGTTACCAAAGGGAAGCTTCTCGAGCATATAGTCTCTGAGAAGGGGATATCCATTGACCCTGAGAGAGTTGAAGCACTGCTGAATTTATAGATGCTCGACAGTAAAAAGGAAATGAGATAATTTTTTGGAAAGATAAACTTTGTCTGACAATTCATCACTAGATTCACTAAGATAGTTAAAACACTCAATGACATGATGAAGAAATATACAAATATTGAGTGGAGCCCCAAAGCGAAGTGAGCATTTTCTAGATCAACAAAACCATAGTGGAGGCACAAGTACTGGAAAGTCCAAACTATTCCCTCTCATTCCACATATAGTCCTTTACTTCACCGCGTTCTGCAGTAGCAGTCTTGACCTAGAAAGTTGAAGGGAAAGAATGACCCATTTCTTTCATGAGCTCCCCCTTCAAGAATGCCCAAGTCTGATATTCACCTTTGGAAAAGCAGGATTTTTCTCTAGTCTGAGCAGTGAATAAATTCTACCACTATATTCTCTAGAGCAAAGTTCATGCTATCATTCTAGACCAGGCTATTAAGTCTCTACTGCTACAGATTAAACTGGGCGAATGCCAGGGGAAATGGATGGCCATCCTCCAAGATTATGATCTAGAAATGAAACTGATGAAGATAGTCTGAGTCCAGGGAGTATGCAGAGCAATGGAGGAAGTAACTCCAAACATTGAATGTCAAACTTACATGGTTGAGTCCGTCACTCAAGACCCATGGTATATCGACCTAGTATACCTATTTCTCAATAATAGATGCCTAGAGGGCTTCCCCCATACAAACATCATGCCCTGCAACTGAAAAGTGCACACTTCATGATAAAAAATGGAATGTTTTTTTTGCAGGAATTTTGAAGGGATTTACCTTTGGTGCATAGATAGGGACTAAGATGATAAAATGATTGAATAATTTCATGGGTAGTTTGAAACTGGGCATGGATCAGCTTATGCCACTTCCCACCAGATTCTTTGGGCCAAATATAATTTTCTCTTCATCTTTAAAGATGTCTACACTCATGTAAGGAAGTGCCACACTTGCCAAACGACAACCCATCGTGAGCAAAACTCGGCCATGCCTTTGCATTTAGTCTTTGAAGTTTGGCCCTTCACCCAATGGGCATTCTATTTTATCAGGGAAATCAACTCCAATTCATCCACCAACCATTGGTATATTCTGACTGCTACCAATTACTGCACTCAGTGGTCCGAAGTGATTCTATGCAAAAAAAACACGGCAGATGTAGTTATCAAATTCTTGGAAGAAAACATAGTCACCATATTCGAAATTCCCTTCACCATAGTGTGTGATAATGGTCCATCATTTTCTTCAGTGCAGTTTACGATGTTTCCAGCAGCACAGTGCTCTTTTGTGACAGTTTCACAAAACTTGCACATTTGCTTTCTTTCTTCACCATATTGGTACTAATTGCACATTTTATCATACATCTTGATCTTAACATCATTATCACTCATATTTTCATGTAATTCAACTTAATAACTGTGTTTATTTTTAAACACACCATCTTCTACTTCATTCTTTTTGGCCTTACCGCTTCCTGCAAGTGATACATTCATTCCAATAAGGGGTTTTATTTCTTTTTCCTTCAATTTCATTCCTGAGGGGGCATGATCACACTATCATCAATTAATTTTTTTCTCAAAACAACATCGTAATGACTTCGTTATCAAACAAACTAGGGGCATAACAGTTTCTTGACTAATGTCAGAACTGTTGGATAGAAAGCTTTGGTTCTCATGAGCTGGATATCTTATGTTTCCTTATTTTTAGAAGATTTTTAAAGCTCCTAGCAGCTTCGTATTGACTTTTAGACGACAACCAATTTCGGAATCAGTATTATCAATTTTTGGACGAAAACCAAGTTTAGAGTTGGTATTTTTAAAATCTTTTATTGATTTTTGGACGACAACCAAGTTCAAAATCAATTCTATCAGTTCTGTTTAAATAAGTGTGAGACTGATCTCATCAACATTTCATTCGACAACCAAGAACGGGATTCTCAATCTTTTTGAAGTCAAAATCAAAAACTTTCTTTGAATCAATGTGCTACTCGCACATCAATTCAAAGAGGGGC
>MU225606.1:1123857-1177656 GCA_018584345.1 Thuja plicata | reverse complement strand
TGGAAAGATTCTAACATAAGCATCAAAGACATAAAGGTCAAGATGACTGTGATGTTAGCTTACCCAATTTAATATAGCAAAACCACGCTTGCATCAAGGCATAGAGGCCAGGATGACCAACAGAATGGTTGTGAAAAAATAGTAAAGCATAAAGCAGGAAGCAAATAAAAACATGCCCCATGCCCCAAGTCCTCTAGCTATGCATCATGGAGAGACTTATTGGACAAGGACACTCAACAAAAATCAATAACAGTCAGCACACAAAGAAAATATCATAACATAGCTCAAGCATTAAGTGTTGTGTTTAAAAACTTAAGTGTGTTAATGAGTTTCGAGGATAAGGATCGAATACTTGCAAATAGGTATGACCACATGACAAAATAGGGTAAGACCAAACTAATAAGTGTTGAAAAACACTCGATGTCAAGGGTTGTATTGAAAAATATAGTTGAGGTGGTGTTGAAAAACACCATTTTTGATATGTCCTAAAGACTAACACATCCAAGAGACCAAAGCCAACACACTTATGCCCCCTAGACAAAGACAAACACAATTCCAAACCAAGGCAACAAGGACAAGGCATGATGGAGAAAGGCTAAGCGTCAAGGACACACGCTAAGAAACAAGGGTGCAAAGGCCTCAAGTAGCGCCCATTTCCAGGTTTTCACCACTTGGATTTTATTACAATTTTTTCATTTTTCATTTTTTTCTTCTTTTTTTTTTAGGACTTTTTATAGAAAAAATTTTGAATTTTTTCTACCAAGGCGCCTGTTTCCAGGTTTTCACCTAGGCACTTTTTCCATTTTTTTAAATTTTTGAATTTTTCTATTTTTTGTATTTTTGGAATATATAATTTTTTTTTTAGATATATCAAAGAACCTATTGCTAGGTTTTCACTAAGATGATCATTTTTTCAAGACATTTTTTTATTTTAAGAATTTTTTGACAATATATCATTTTTTTGAATTTTTTCAGGATGAATAATTATGTACAAAGGGATGTCCCCAAACAGAATGTGCATCATGGATAGAACTTCTTCAAGTGCAAGACATTGATAGGATCAGGGAGGTATTCTCCCTCCTCTATAGACAATAAATAAGCACCTGTTCCAAAAGTTATTGTAATGATGTAAGGTCCAAACCAATTAGGTTCAAATTTTCCCTTTTGATCTCTATGTTGTTGATTCTTAAGATTTTCACGTAGGACAAGATCTCCCACTTGGAATTCTCTAGGGTGAACCTTTTTTTTGAAGGCTCTGGACATGCTCTTTTGATAAACCCTCATATGGTCAAATGATGCTTGACATTTTTCATCTAGAAGTTCTAACTCTTGAAGTCTCATGACGTGGTAGTCTTCATCTATAACTAGACCATGGAGAGAAACTTGAAGTGAAGGATTCTCAACCTCCAAAGGTAACACTGCTTTAGCACCATATGAAAGGGAAAAAGGAGTAGCCCCAGTAGGAGTATGAATACTCATTCTATAGGCCCACAAAGCCAGATTTATCTGTAAATTCCAATCTCTACCATTCTTACAAACTGTTCTATGTAGAATCTTAAGAATGGTCTTATTTGATGCCTCTGCTTGACCATTTCCTTGCGGGAAGTAAATAGAGGACCAATGTTGTTTAATCTTGAATTTCTTGTAGAGTTGTTTAAGGTCCTTATTTTAGAACTAGCCTCCGTTGTTAGTGATAATCTCAGAAGGCACTCTATATCGATAGATGATATGGTTCAGAATGAATAGAGAGACTATCTTTCCTGAGGCAACAGAAAGTGGGACATCTTCTACCCATTTAGTGAAGTAATCAGTAGCAGTGATGATAAACTTGTGTCCACCTGATGAGTTGGGGTGAATCTGCCCAACAAGATCAAAGGCTCAACACTGAAATGGCCAATGAGATATAGAAGGAATGAGCTCCCTATCTGGAGCATGTATCAGGTTACCATGTTTTTGACACTTTTCACATGACGTTGCAAAAGCTACTACATCAATCTGCATCGTAGGCCAATATTCCCCACCCTAAGAAACCTTTGGGCCATGGCAAGACCATTGGAATTTCCCCCACAAATGTCCTCATGAATGTCAACTAATGCTTGGTCATATTCTTCCTTTTCTAAGCATCTAAGAAGTTTTCCATCTAGACCCCTCCTATACAAATCACCAGTGATAAGGGAATGGCAAGAGGCATTTTGGGTAAGGTTTCTGCATTCAGATTGGTTAAAGGTTTTAGGTATAATGTCATCACAAAGATATGAGTAAATGGCACCATAATGGGATGACTCATGACCAACAAGGGTAAAAATGACATGGCTTTCATGGGAGTCAAAGATAGGGTAATATAGCTCTTCCACTAGGAATTCAAATCTAGATTCATGTTGATCTAGCTGAAGGAGTGAAGTAAGTGTAGCCATAGCATCAGCTGCTTTGTTTTCTGCTCTAGGGATTTGCTGAAATGTGAAAAATGTGAAGTAACATTTCAAGGAATCAATCATTTTCTTGTAAGGTACTATTTTCTCATGTTTTGTTTGATATTCATCATTAACTTGGTTGATTATCAGCTGTGAATCTCCATAGATGTTTAACTCTATGATTCTCCATTCTATGGCCATCTTAAGTCCATTTGGTAAAGCTTCATACTCAGAAATATTGTTTGTATATGGGAACAATAATTTGTAAGACTTAGGAATCGTGTACCCATGAGGAGAAACAAACAACACACCAGCTCTAGAACCATTTTGCATAAAAGATCCATCAAAGAACATCTTCCATGTTCTTTCATTCATGTACATGAGATGCTCATCTGGAAAGTCAACTTGAATAGGTGCATTATCTTGTAATGGGGAATCAGCCAATTGATCTGCTATGGCTTGTCCTTTGATTGCTTTATGCTCAATGTACTCTATGTCAAACTCTGAAAGTATCATCATCCATTTAGCAAGTCTACCTATGAGGGCAGCCTTACTTAGCAATTATTTGAGTGGATCTATTTTTTCTATGAGGTGTATAGTGTGTGCAAGCATGTAATGTCACAACTTTTGGGAAGCAAACACAACTACAAGACAAGCTTTCTCAATGCTGGTGTAGTTAATCTCATATGCAACAAGAGTACAGCTAATGTAGTATATTGCTCTTTCTTTCCCATTTTCATCGGGTTGAGATAGTAATGCCCCCAAGGATGATTCTATTGCTGAAATGTATAAAATAAGTGGTTTCCCTAGGATAGGAGGCATTAAAATAAGAGGATTTTCCAAGTACTTCTTGAGTTGATCTATGCTCTTTTGGCAATCCTCATTCCCAACACATTTGACTCCTTTATGTAAGTTCTTGTTGAAGGGTTGAGTTCTATCTGCTAGTTGTGAAATGAATCTCCTTATAGATTGAAGACGTCCCTTAAGACTCCTCATTTGACTATTTTTTTAGGAGGTGGCATATCTATGATTGCTTGAACTTTTTTATGGTCCACCTCTATTCCTTTTGTTCAAATGATAAAACCAAGTAATTTTCTAGATGTGACTCCAAATGCACACTTTTTAGGATTTAACCTTAGTTGAAACTATTCCATATGATCTAGAATGACTTCCAAATCATCTAAGTATGTATCTCTTTGTTTAGACTTGGCCAAGGTTTCATCTACATAATCTTCCATGTTTTTGTGCATCATGTCATGAAAAATTATTTTCATAGCTCATTGATAGGTAGCTCCTACATCTTTTAATCCAAATGGCATAACGTTCCAACAATACATACCCCATGCACAAGTGAATGCAGTTTTTTCTTGATCTTTAGGAGCTATCTTAATTTGATTGTACCCAGAAAAACCATCCATCAAAGAATAAATCTCATAACCCACAGTAATATCCACTATCATGTCTATATTGGGGAGTGGAAAGTCATCCTTTGGGCATGCTCTATTGAGATCTCTAAAATTTGTGCAAACTCGAATGGATTTATCATGTTTGGAAATTGGTACAATGTTTGATATCCATTCAGCATAGGCAATAGCTCTTATAAATTTTGCACCAAGGAGTTTTTCTAATTCTTCTTTGACTAGAAGAGTTACGTGAGGATGCATCTTCCTCAATTTATATTTAACTGGTTTGACATTTGGAGCTATAGATAAGTGATGCATGATAAGATTTATGTCCAATCCTAGCATATCTGAATAAGTCCATACAAAATTGATTTCCTTTCTCTGTAAGAACTTAGTGTAAGCTTCTTTTTCTTGAGGTGACAAGGACTCAGCCAAGTGTACTATTTGTGGAGCCTCATCTGTACCCAAATTGATTTCTTGTGTTGGCTTGATAAGCACTGAAGATTGATCTTGAAAATTGTTAGAAATTAATCTTTACTTGCATTATGTAAGTAGGAGATTCCTATGGAATCCCTACACCTATTTTTTCCTCTTGTGAGGATAATTCATTTTATGTATTTCTGCTCTTTGTTAGGTTGGTTCTTAAGATTCTTCTTGAGGACGAGATCTCCTACTTCAAATTTGTGTGGTTTGACCCTTTTTTTGTAACCTTTGGACATATGTGCTTGATACACTTTGAGGTGATCGAATGCTTGTTGTCTGCACTCATCTAGTAGGTTCAGTGAATTTATCCTATCTATGCGGTATTACTCATCAGTAATGAGTCCTTGTAAAGATATCTGCAAAGATGGGATTTCAACCTCAATGGGTAATACTGCTTCAGTGCCATAGACTAGAGCAAATGGTGTGGCTCCAGTTGGTGTTCTTATGCTTGTTCTGTAGGCCCATAGTGCTGGATTCAGTTGTAGATGTCAGTCTCTGCCAGACTTACTTATAGTTCTATGCAAAATCTTGAGAATATTCTTGTTTGATGCCTCGACCTTTCCATTACCTTGAGGATAATAGATTGAGGAGAAATATTGATTAATATGAAACTATTCACAAAGGTCATCAATGTCTTGATTTTTAAATTGGTCCCCATTGTCTGTCACAATTGAAGAGGGTATCCCATATCTACAAATAATGTAGTTTAGAATGAACATAGCCACCTATTTGTCAGTGGCTTTGATTAGCAGCACGGCTTCAACCCACTTTGTGAAATACTCAGTGGCCATAATGATAAACTCGTGTCCATTTGAAGAGTTGGGATATATTTGTCCAACCAATTCAAAGGCCCATTGCTAAAATGGCCAATGTGTTATGAAAGGTATAAGTTCTCTAGCAGGAGCATGAATAAGGTTTCCATGTATTTGGCATTTAAGACATGCTTTTGAAAATTGAATAGCATCTTTTTTCTATGGTAGGCCAATAATAGCCTACTGTGAGTAGTTTCTTGGCTAATGAAAATTTGTTTGAGTGTGATCCACATATACCTTCGTGGACTTCTTTTAATGCTAGATCAAACACTTTGAGTTCTAAACACTAAAGAAGTGTACCATTGAGACTGCATCGATATAGGTTGTTAGTTATGAGTACGTAACATGATGCTATCCTAATCAGGGATCTTTTCCCATTTTTAGATAAATTGGTGGGAATGGTTTGGTCAGAAAGGTAAGCAATGATACTAGCATACCGAGATTGATCTGGGGTAGTCAAGGTACATATTACTTGGTATTCAGGGGTATCAAAGGTAGGATAGGATATTTCTTCCACCAAGAAGTCATAGCGGAATTGATGCTCCTCTAGTTGTAACATAGATGCCAAGGTAGCCATAGCATCCACAGCTTTGTTCTTTGATCTTGGTATCTGCTGGAAGGTGATGAAGACAAAGTACTTCTTCAAATCATCAACTAATTGCTTGTAGGGCATCAACTTTTCATCTTTTGTTTGATACTCCCCATTGACTTGATTGATAATTAGTTGAGAGTAGCCATATATGTGTAACTCAATGATCTTCCATTCCATAGCTAGCTTGAGGCCGTTGACCAATGCTTCATATTCTGAGATGTTGTTGGTGCATGAAAACATCAATTTGTAAGATTTGAGAATTTTGTATCCTTGTGGAGTTATGAAGAGAACCCCCGCTCCAGATCCTTGTTGAGTGAATGAACTGTCAAAGTACATCTTCCAGGGATGTTCAATGAGATGCATGATTGTTTCATCAGGGAACTCAATTAGTAGAGGTTCATCATCCTAGAGTGGTGAATCAGCCAATTAATCTACAAGCACCTATCCTTTGATAGCTCTCCATTCAACATATTCAATGTCAAACTCACTTAGAATTACGACCCATTTTGCCAAACGTCCTGTTAATGTTGTTCTTCTTAAAAGATACTTTAAAGGATCAATCTTAGCAATGAGCTTCACTATATGAGAGAGAATGTAGTGTCTCAATTTCTATGATGCGAAGATGACTACTAAGCATTCTTTTTCAATAATTCTATAATTGAGCTCATAAGCGACTAGTGTTCTACTAATGTAGTAGATAGCTCGTTCTTTCTTTGTTTCATCTTCTTGTGACAGTAATACTCCTAGGGATGTAGTCATTGCTAAAATGTATAGGAGTAAGGGTTTTCCATGAATAGGCACCATAAGAATAGGTGGAGCAGCCAGGTACCCCTTCAATTCTCTAAAGTTTGCTTCACAGTGTTCATCCCTTTTGAATGTAACCCCTTTATGTATTAGCTTAGTAAAGGGTTGTGCCTTATCTGCAAGATCGGACATGAATCTCCTGATAGATTGGAGTCTCCCTTGTATCATCCTCATTTGACTGATGTTACATGGAGGAGTCATCTCTATAATAGCCTTTACTTTTGTAGGATCTACCTCGATTCCCTTTGCTGATACCATGAATCCTAAGAGCTTTCCTGATTGGACCCCAAAGGCACATTTCTTTGGGTTGAGCCTAAGTTGGAACTGTTCCATTTGATCCAAGATCTTTCTTAAGTTAGCAATGTGAGTACTTCTTTCTTTGGATTTAGCCAATGTGTCATCGACATAATCCTCCAGGTTCTTGTGCATCATGTCATGGAATATTGTTGTCATGGCTCTTTGATATGTTGCACCAGCATTCTCTAACCTGAAAGGCGTGACATTCCAGCAAAAGGTACCCCATGCGCATGTGAATGTAGTTTTCTCTTGATCCTTAGGGAAATCTTGATTTGATTATAGCTCAAGAATCCATCCATTAATGTATACATATGGTAGCCTACCGTAAGGTCTATGATCATGTCAATGTTTGGTAGAGGAAGGCATATTTCAGACATGCTTTGTTTAGGTCTCTAAAGTCTGTACAGATCCTGATAGATTTATCTTATTTAGAAATGGGAACCACATTGGAGATCCACCCTACATAAGAAATTACTCAAATAAATCCAGCTTTTAACTACTTTTCTAGCTCTGCTTTTACCAATAATGCAACATGAGGATGCATCTTTTTAAGTTTTTGTTTTACAGGCTTGATCCCAGGAGCTATAGACAAGTGGTGCATGATGAGATTAGGATCTAGCCCTAGCATATCAGTGTAAGACCATGCAAATTTAATCTTCTTCTCTTTTAGGAACTCTATGAAATGTACCTTCTCTTCTTCTGATAAAGATTGTGCTAGATGAACTATTTGAGGATTTTCAACAGTGCCCATGTTTACTGGCTATGTTGGTTCAATCAATACCAAAGATATTTCATGAAAGTGTTTAGGGAGGATATCAAGAGTCTCATCCTTTGGTGCCTCAAAGATGTTTCCACCATTGGATACATCTTATTTCTTTACTATTTTGGGATCTAATACTACCACAGAGTGGTTTTCACCATCAGTCTGCTTTTTCTTTTTATTTTTTAGTTTGTGACTAAGAAACTTGATATCCTCCTATGACATGTTTTTGCTCCTTGCATTGGTGGAAGAATGGTAAGATTCACAAGAATTGGGATAAAAATCTAGGGAGTGGTCATTGTAAAAGTCAAGGATAGGAGTAGGATCTGTTTTAGTCCAATCAATTAGGTCTGGAAGTACCAATGTTAGGGAGTCAGATTTTGGGAAGGACAGCATCGTGTTAGCATCAAGACCATTAACTGACATGACATGATCTGTTAAAATTTTCCAGATTGTTATCAATAAGTTTCTTTAAAATTTGCTCATATGACTCACCAAGTTTTGCAAATTGTCGCTTTTCACTTTTAGGCTTACCTTGGTAGCTTGGCTTACTTTCTTATTGAGTGGATGTATTGAGTTTCATAGATTGAACATTACTAGATAATTGGAGCATTAGTTGATCTTTAGGTTGGGATGAATTCATAACTCCATAATTAACCACTTGTTTGTTCCTATTCCAATATTGGTTCTTCCCTTTATCCTTGTTAGAGTTGTTGTTTTGAACATTGTTGTTGTTACTTCCATGTTTGGTCAAAATTCCTTGTTCTCTCAAAACATCCTCGAATCTACATGTGGTTTCAACCATGGTGTCAAATGAATCAAAAACCATTTTCTTATCTTTATACCACATTTTGGGAACCAAGTTGCTAACAAGAATGTCAATCTTTTCATTATTAGGAATAGTTCTAGAATAACAAGAGCATTTTTGTCTGCACCTTTGCAAGAAAGTAACAAAGGTTTCTTCTTTAAGCTACATAAGTCCAACAAAGTGATAGATCTTGAAACATTGTATGCAAAGTGTTGAACAAGTTCTTTGAAAGTCTTAACAAGAGGAGTTATCTTAGTAAACCATTCCATTGCTTGTCCCTTAAGACTTCATGGTAATAACCTCATGAGATAAGAGTCATCTTGATGGAATTCAAAACTTGTAGTATAAAAATGGCGCACATGATCATGGGGATCTCCACTCCCATCATATTTGTCATATTGAGGAATTTAAACCTTTCTAGGAAATTCTTTCATGTCAACGCTCTTATCAAAAGGATTAGGACAAATTGAGTCCAATGAGAAAGAATTCTTAGGTGCAAACTTTTGGTCTATTATTCTTTGCATTGTATCAAGCTTCTCTTCTTGGGATAGACCTTGCTTCTTAATATTTCTATCCACATCAAATTTTTAAGGGACCCTAGAACCCTTGTTGATTAGGCTCTCTAGGAACTTATCCTTGTTTTACTCCACATATTTCTCCACATACTATTGAAAAAGTGGCTCTTGTTGCATTTGCATAAAGTCTTGGGAGGTGGGATAAAAGCTTGAGCTACCACCTCCATATTGTGAACCATAATGAGCATGTTGGGAGGGTGGCCTTGAGTTCCTAGGAGGGGTTTGTCTCCTATGATGATCATGTCTTGAAACTCTTCTTCCTCTAAGGCTAGGAGATCATGATGGTGATCTTGAATGTCTCCTACTTCATGGAGTCCTAGGCAAAGTGAATGGAGGAGAACTATCTCTACCACTAACATGCATATTATTAAATGGATCATTGAGTTGTCTAGCCAAGAGCCTATCTTGCTCTTTTTGGAAGGCTTTCCTTTCCATTTCCATCAAAGTTTGTTTCTCCATCTCTAGGCTTCTAATTTTTTCTTCCTTATGAGCTTGTTCATCTTGGAATGCTTTATTTTCATGCTCAATCTTCTTGAGTTTGTCACTCATGTAATTGGTAGGTGAGCTTGGTCTTGAATTTTGAAACAAGTTGTTGGTGTAAGTTGTATTTATGTGAGCATCATAAGGTTCTCCATGTTGAATTTCATGTTGTGATTGGTTATCTTGATAAGCATGTCTCTTACCTCTCTCTCTCTCTCAGTCCTTTGGTGTGCATCTAGATATCTTGTTGAAATAAGGGGTGAGGTTGGTCTACTACTATGAGAGGAACCACTAAACTAAATATCATCTCTACTCTTCGCAAACATATCATCATAGCGTTTATCTCTGGCTTCTCTCTCTCTGAGTCATTGTGTGACTCATATCCATAGAAGAATGATAAGATGCTAATGGGATACCCAACTCACTAAGATGACTCTTCGAATCAAACCACACTTCCGAAGTATTCCTACGTGATTGATCAAATATGGGTTCTTTTCCCTTATGTCTTTGGCGAGTTTGAACTAAGGGTATGTTAGCTCTTTTTCTTATAGAATCAATTATGACAAAAATAAATGCTTGACCCTCAATTCCAAATTCATATTCATACATGAACAAGGCTAATTAACAAGGATGAAACATCCTTCTACACTTTTGGCTCCACATACCCAGGCGGGTGCACCTTCTGCAGATTACTATTTTTCAGTAAATCTGATAGTGGAATAAGGATTTATGGTCCTTCTTCTTTTTAATCATATAGGCTTAGGAAGTCTAGCCTATTGATTCTATATCTAAGGAATCATTAAGATAAATTGCATTTCTCAATATAATTAGCTAGACATCCATATATTTTCATAATAGTAAGTAAATATTTTCAATGTTTGAATGATTGATGATAATACTACTAATCAGAACTTGATCAGTGCCTAATCCATTGGGCCATAGAGCCACTATGAAAACATACATTCATCAAAGATAGTTAATCTAAATACAAAAAGATCTAGATAACATGCCTTACAAATTATCCTCTCACTCCCATATCACTGTATCAAATTCTTGTACAAATCCTAACCCCCTAGGACTATCTATAAGATTTAAACCATCCTTGTTAGCTACTTACAAATAGTAACACAGTTACCTTGTAACTGATACATTTAACATGCCTTACATATCAAACATACAAAAGCTAAATAAGATGCAAGAAGACATCATTGATATAAAACTGGAGATTCCAATGTATTTTTATTAATAATCTTCTAATTTCAATACAATTCAGACTGACTGTAGACTTGAAAAACTAGACTAAATTCAGAATTTTGCTTTGTAGTTTTTATTTTTACCATCCTTTACAATATATTACAACTTTCTACTTATAGACTACACTATTTACCTTGAAATCCTTAAAAATCAAGGATGCAACAAGCTTCGAATGACTAGGCCAAAAGACAAAATTTTAAGAATACAATAGAACAAAAGCAAGTGGATAAAAGAACCACTTATGTTACAATGCACTCTTACTTATCCCTTTGTCCTATGGTCACATTGTGATTGTATTTTCTTATATTTGCAGGGAGGTAGCCATGTGGAAAATGTTTCCTCTGATGTCGATGATGTATGATTTCCATTCTTAACTACATCAACTGTCATGTTGGGCTTCGTCTTCTATCTGCATGTCTTCTCCTTCACTCGGATCAATAATCATGTACTTTTCCTTCCAGGAAGTATACACTTCATCACTTGGCCAAATGAAACCAAGGATCTCATATTTTTTTCTAATTATCTCCCTCCATGTGACATGTATCTTTTCTATCTCATCCGACCAAAAAGCAAAGAATGATGTGGCCTTACTCACTATCTCAATTGCTTGAGGAAATAGTAGGGTACTCCCCAAAGTTAGTATACTATTGGTCCTGACAGCTAATGCTTCATTCATTTGCCTATACCACAACCCTTCATCTCTTATGTTTCCATTTTTCCTAAAAAGGTTTGGGAACATTTCATATTTATCTTGTGATTATTCCCTTTTCAAAATTAGCACTTTCCTCATGACCATGTCTCTTCTGATATCCATATCCAGAAGTAATTTCACACACTTGTAGGTGCCAGTTAGGATTATGTCAACGTCATTATTTTTCTTACAAGAGGAATGAAAGAATTTTAATTCCTCTTTCTTCCCTCTCCATTTACTCACCAACTGATCTAGATTGTCTTTATTTTCATGGTATTCATTCATAAGATTGAAAATCTTCTTACCTTGAGAATAAATTATAGAGGGTACTAATTCATAAGTACAATCCTGAAGAGCACTGTGTATTTTGTCTACAAATTTTTGTTTCACCCATGCTTTTGCTTCTCTGAATGCTACAGATTGTTCCACCCATTCTTTCTTCTCCTTTTCAACCTCTGCTCTTGCACATTTTAGCCTTTCCTTTTTTTGTGCTAATTATTTTTATGTAGTAGAAGTAGATGGTGTAGGGGAAGGAGGGTAAGTGATGATGGGGCTTGAAGAGGAAGGCTGGTGGGGATCTTGAGTTATCCCTCTCTGAGGCATTATTTGCACTGTTTGTCTCCCCTCCATAAATGCTATCATGTCATCTTTCTGTAGGGATTTAACCCTTTCATCATTGTATTCTTTTAATACAAATTCATATTTCTTATTTAGGTTATCATAAGCTTCTTTCTCCTTTTTAGCCACCCTAAGGCTCAAATTAACTATTTGAAGGACAAGGTTTGCTGCCTCAGTTCCTGATGTATCAGAAACTCTTTTCAAAATGAGGCTTCCTGCATCCTCAATTTTATCATCTTCTTCCACTCTTATTTTGTCTCTCTTCTTCAATGACCATATTGCCAAGGCTACATGATCTTCACTAAATTGGGCAACGATTGATGTCCCGGTAGTGCTTAGTGGTTTTGCCTCTTTTATCATAGCATCAAAAACTATTGCATCAGCTAAATCCCACTGAGGTAGGATGAGGACTCCTTATTTCCTGACCAATTCTCTACCCTCTTCAGGGGTGATCTTATCAAATCTAGACACTAGCTCCTGTTTAACCTCCTTTTCTATATTATCCTTAGTATAATTTGGCTGAGCTTCCTGTAACTTTTAGCATTTATTATTGAATTAATCAATGTGAATTCTCTACAGAAATTGGATGAATGCCCTAGTATTGACAAAGTTGTCATCTGACAAGAACTCTTCACTGGCTTGCTTAGTCACAGGGTCTAATTCTTTACCTATGAATTCTTCCACTGTCAGGTTAGCAGTCGTATGCCTAGGTGCCTTTGGCATCCCTTCTTGTAACTCCTGGGTAGTAAAAAAAACTTCTCTAGTGCTCTCCATTTGAACCAATTTCTCAGCAATGTCTTGATCATCAAAATGCATAGCGGATTGGGAGGGAGAATACAATCCACTCTTTTGTTCTTCCCCTTCCACCTTTTGTCTCTTGGGAGAAGGTAATTCTTGGGCACTAGTTCTTGCCGGCCTCTTTCCTTTATGCTAAGAAGGTTTATCAACTTTGGGCATGATAGTAGTGTACCCTCTCCTCTTGTATACTACATAACCCCCTAGTGGGACTACTCTTCCTTGTGGAGGTTTACTCAAAATAGAATGAGCCTTTTCTGACTCAGCTTCCATTATCCTCTATTTCTTCTCATTTAAGGTCTACATGATTCCCTTAAATAAAGTCATCAAAGACTCAATTTTCTTGGACCATGGGAAAAACTCCTTGAGAGGATCATGACTTATCAAATTTGTGCACAAAGTCCAAAGAATTCTTGTAAACCAGCCATTTCTCTTTCCTAACCTCCTGGTCACCTAGATCAAAAATATTTCTAATAATATCCTTAGGGTAATTAAACTGATGCTCTAATGTCAAGCATTTGGTTCTTTTTCTGAACATACCCATTATAAAATCCTAATTATCTACACACCTGGATACAGATGTTTCTCAATGATAAGGCTCGAAATACTTATCAAATTGCGTGCATCCCCATTTTATTATAATGAAATGATGGGCTCTAGTAAGGGTAGGGAAAATGCTTCCCTTCATTTTTCCTGTTAGGGCTTCCTCATGTAGTCCACCCAATTGTCTTATAATCTTTGCTATCCCAATATTCAGAGGGACTCTGTATGGTAGCACATTAGGGGTTCTTCTAAACCCATAAACCCTTATTACTATAGACACAAGGTACAAAATCAATTCTCCCCAATTATGGACAATCTTCAATTCTGGGGGAAACTCCATAGGTCTTAAAAGCTTCATCATGTCAGTGTGGAGCCTAGAATTTTGGTTACACAATAATGACCTAAGCCTAGTGGAAAAAACCCTATCAAAGTAAACATAGCTAGCTTCTTTTCTATCCCTTGATAGATCAGCACTCCACATCTGAACAGGCAGGTCCTCAATATCTTTGGACTTAGTCAATTCCATCTCTTCCTCAAGAAATCAGAATTATTTGACAATAACATGTGCATCATGAGGGAATACCATCCCATTGGTTTACATATGTTGCCATCCTGGATTCCTACCAAACCTTCATGCATTTGTTGGGCAATGTAAGAGGCATAATCAAAGACCACTGATAAATGGGGATGTATAATCTGAACTACCATGAGCATTAGGTGGACAGGAATTGTTACTTCTTCATCTTCTCCTATAACCTGGCATAGGGAACTATACATTTTTATGGCCTTACCATTGATGTAATCCAACTTGAATGGCTCTGGTATGTTGGGCCCTACTACAATCAGGTCCCCTATCTTGTCAAATTATCCTCTCAAAGCCTTATTTCTATAATACTCTCTCTGAGTTTGGTATACTTCCTTGAAGTATTCAACTTCTATATCATCAATTTTCATTGAGGTATCATTCAATTTTAAGATTCTTCTAATTTCATCAGCTGAAACAGTCAACTGAACATTTCCCTTTGTATCCCTAACAACACTAGAGACCTTGTCATAAGCGTTTGCAATCACAGTGAACAAATCTGTATCCATAAACACCCTAGGAGCTATCAAATTTTTTACATCCAAGTCCCATATGTTACAATCTAGGGTAGGAGCATTTATTTGGCTATATGTAGTTCTAAACAGAGTAATACCATTGAATCTAGTTTTAACATCTTTAGCCCATCTACCCGAATTGTACAAGCCTTCTCCTATTTTGAAATGGGGATGTGTCAGAACTATTATCTTTATTTGGGTCGCATCTAGTGTGGATCCATTCAATTGCTGCAACAAATCCTCCCTAACATTTCTCTTTTGGTAATCTAATTCTCCAGAAATTTCAATCCTAAGGGCCATTCTGATTCTATGGCTTTTTCGATATGAAATTCAGATTTTGAGACAAGAATTCTAAAAACCCTTTGAATTGCAAATCTTACTAGGAACCTGAATGTTGATGAATCAGAGAAAACTTACCCATTCTGCAAAGTTATCACATGGAGCTGAATATCTCTACAATTCTATTTTGTTTTTCTCAAATGACTTTGGTGAATTATTGTGATTGCAAGTCAAATTAACTAATTTTACAGGTTCAATCAAATTAGTCATTCAAATTGAATTCGACTGGAGTGGCCACACATTCTGCAATCAATTCGCAAGCTTCAATTTTGTGGCTTAACGGCTCTCTGCAACTCATTTTGATAGCTTTGAATTTAAACCATAGATCTTAAACATCATCTTCTTCATCTGACAGCTATCTTATTTTCTCAAAAATAGTTGTTTATCTAGGACACATGTCAACATTGCTTAATCACTTATTCCTTAGATTTGGAGCACTTTACTTTTAAGCATTTAAACAAACCGTTGAATTATTTTACACTTGCAACTTTATTATCATGGCTTAAGCACTATACAAGACCCACCTTTTGTGCCACGCGTTGCTCAGACATGATCGCTTACCCATTAGATTTCATTCATTTTTCCTCTAAGTGATTAAGCTGACCATTGATCTTTCCCGTAGATGCTTCCTTTTTAACTCCACCTTTACGACCTCGGCTGGCCCCACTTGGACACATGGTGTTACCACTTAATGGCTTATCCCTTAGATTTTGATTACTTTTCAATTAATCCATTAAGCTGACCGTTGGATGGAAAACAAGTTAACTAATCTTTAATTATCGCCAGCTCTGAGTATCTGGGTCCACCAACTGCCAAATGTCAACACCGCTCAATGGCTTATTTGATAGATGTCAAGAATCTTGGGTATAAGAAATTGGACCAACCATTAGATCTTTCTAGACTTTAGTCACCTTTATGCTATCTGTGACCAGACCCACATTACTTCCCTTGACACATGTCGACATCACTTAATCGCTTATCCATTAGATGTTGCGCAGTTTGCCTTTAAGCGATTAACTCTACCATTGATTATTTCATGAATTGTCCATTATTTAACTGAGAACCTTTATGACCACCATCCCCACTAGGACATGTTTCACTCAGACTTAATCACTTAAGCGATAAATTTCATGCATTTTGAAGGTTAAGCCATTAAGTCATCTGTCGGATCAAAACAGAAGTGCTCGGTATATAATGAATTTAATTAAAACCCCAGTGGACTTTGGATTAAAGGAATAATGTAATACCATGGTATTAGGATTGATAACTTTACTAAACATGACAACTCAAAATGAACCCGTTAGAGACATAACTTAAGTGAAAAAAGGTAAGATGAAATTAGAAGGCATTTTAGCGCTTAGGGTTTACATGAATAGAATTGCACTAGGAGACATGACACAAGGGTTTTTCAACATTTTCGACTAGGTCAATGGTTAGAATAAAATTTATAGCGGCATGAGAATAATTTTAACCATGATTTTAAACCCTTGGATAATACAAATGATAGGGGATCTCAGAAATTTACAAGGCATATTTCAAACATGAAATAGCACCAACAGTGGCTCTCTCTGAGGATGTTTAAACACCAGGGTATAACAAGAACCATAGATCTTGGGAGAGGTAGACCACAAAATAGAATAACCTAAAACTTGAAATAAACAAAAAGTAGAAAGGAAACACACCTATACATATAATACATGCCACTGTGCATAGAAAAGAACGGTTAATTAAAGAAATTTTTCAAGAATTGTCCATGCACTTGCAATTCCTATTCTTCATCATCCAGACTCTTGAGGAAATAAGAATCTTTTCCAAAAATCCAGGATATGACAAAAGGCCCTATCCATAGTGACTCAAACTTTTTGTGTTTTCCTTTTTCTTCAGCCCTAGTATTCCATTGCAATACAAAATCACCAGGTTGAAATTTTCTCTCATCTGCCCTTTTGTCAAAAAGATACTTCATTTTTTGTTGCAATTTCATCTTTTCTCTTTGGCTTTCTCTCCTTATTTCATCCATTTCTACGAATTGAACCATCCTTTCTTCCATAGGTTCAAAAACTTCCATCTCTTCATTTTGGATAAAATTGTAAATTGGGAGTAAATTGTTGACAGACATTCTTGACTGAACACCATAAACCAACTCAAAGGGAGATTTTCCAGTGGCCTTCTTAACAGTGATCCTATCAGCCCAAAGGGCAAGTTTCAATTTAACATGCCAAGCTCTCTTATTTCCTTCCAAGGTCTTTTTTAAGATTTGTAAAATACTCTTATTACTAGATTATGCCTGACCATTGGCTTGAGGGTGGTATGGGGATGAATAATAAATAACAATTCCCATATCAGAGCAAAAGTCAGTGAATTCTTCAGACCTGAAACACATGCCATTATCCATAACCAATTTAAGGGGAACACCAAATCTTGTAATTACACTATCCATCAGAAAGTCAATAACCACAGTTCTTGTTGCTCTTTTAGGATTGCCTCTACCCATTTTGTAAAATAATCAGTTACTATCAAAATCCAACTATGCCCCCCACTTGATTTCTCAGCAAACTCTCCTATGAAGTCTATCCCCCACATAGCAAAGGGAGCCTCTGCTACTATAGGGTTTAACAATAATGCTCCTGAATACTTTATCTTGCTTGAGAATCTTTGGCATGGTTCACATTTCCTAACAAAATTGTAAGCATCTTGAAACAAACAAGGCCAATAGGATCCTGCTCTTAGAATTTTATGAGTTGTTGATCTAGCAAAATAGTGCCCTCCACACATTCCAGCATGCATTTATTTCAATACCTTCTCTGATTGACCTTTGTCAAGGAATAATATCAAGATCCCATCTCTATTTTTCCAGAACAAATCACCATGCAACAAAACATATTTCTAAGATTGCAATCTCAAACTCCTCCTTTGGTTGTCATTCAAGTTATCTGGACATCTATCATTTTTTAGAAAGTATACAATATTGGCATACCAGGCTTGCATTTCAATACTTGTCAAGCAGTTCTCATTTGCACCAACACTGTTAACTTGGACTAAATCCAAATTTTCTTCTGTCATCAGCTTAGCCAATCCTAATCCCCTCACCAGCTTAGTGATATGGATTTCTATGTCAAACTCTTGAACTTTTTTTATCCATTTACATTTTTTTCATGTCACTTCATTTTGAACAAAGATGTCTTTGACAGCAACATGAGGAACATAAGCATTTACCTTTTCACATACCAGATAAGGCCTGAAAGCCTTGATTTCCTTCACCAGAGCATAAGCTTGTTTCTCCATCAACTGATAATTTAATTCAGCTGACTACAATGATTTTCTAAAAAATGCAATGGGATGTTCAAATCCTTCACCATCCTTTTGCAATAAGACTACTGCAATAGTATGGAATGAAGCAAAGGTAAACAAAGAAAAGGGATTGGTGTAATCAAGGGATACAAGGACTGGTGCTTCTTGAATAGCTTGTTTTATTTTTTCAAAGGCTAACTGAGCCTCTTGGTCCTATTCAAACTTTACATTTTTCTTCAGCAATTTGACAATAGGTTTAACCAGTTCTGCAAAGTTGGCAATGAATCTCCTAACACAATTAATCTGCCCTAGAAATGATTGCATACCTTTTAAATTCTTGGGAGCAAGTACCTTTTGGATGGCTTCAACTCTATCAGGATCTATCATTACCTCTTCTTTTGATACTATATGTCCTAGAAGTTTTCCCTGAGTAACAGCAAAATGACACTTTTTTGGGTTTAAAGACACCCCATATTCCAGTGCTTTTATCATCACCTTTTCCAAGTGATTACAATGATCCTCTGCTCTTTTTGAGAAAGGTTTCAAATCATATTGGTATACTACCATCAGAACATCTATAAGGTCTTTGAAAGCCTCCTCCATAGCCCTTTGAAAATTTGCACCAGCGTTTTTCAAACCAAATGGCATTCGGGCATACACATAAGTGCCCCAAGGGGTGGTAAATGTTGTTTTGAATTTCTTAGATTCTTTAACTAGCACCTGATTATACCCTTAGAATCCATCCATCATAGATAAAAAATCACACCCAGTGACTTTATGCAACATAGCCTCCATGTTAGGTAGTCCATAGTTATCCTTCAATGAGGCTACATTCAAATTTCTGAAATCAACACACAACCTTATATCCCCATTTTTCTTTCTTACTGGGACTAAGTTAGAGACCCAAGATGAATGTCTAATAGGCTTGATTATGCCTGCATCTCTCAGCTTCATCAATTCTGCCTGCATTTTGGTAGCCAGCAATGGATTGATTGGCCTTTATTTTTGTCTGAATGGTTTAATGCCTTCTTTCAAAGGGATATCATGTTGAAATAAGTCTTTTCTATAGGCTTTCAAATCCTCATAGGACCATGCAAATACATGTTTGTATTTATTCAGCAATTTTATCAAATTATGTCTTGCATTGTTGTCCAAATTTTTACCAATGTAGACTAATTTGGGAGATGTTTCAGATTCCAAATTAATTTCCTCTAAATCTCCCACCTTGGCATTAGACTTCTAAGTCATATAATTATCATTTATGTTGAACATGCCTTCCAATTCAACCAACCTCTTGGGAATGTGATTAGTATCCAATTGGATGACTTCCTGATCAAAGATATACTCCTTATTGTCCATAATTGATACTAAAGATTCACAATCAATATTCTGACTGTCATATTGGTCTACACACTGGATAAACCTGAGAATATCATCATCATCCTCAAACACTTGCCAATTATGAATGTTGTCAGGAACTGTAGGCCTACTTTTGATCTCAACAACAGACATGCCAGTAAGAGTAGCATCATTATTTTTTAGGGCAACACTTGCCAGTAAATCTACCATTATATTATTGGATCTCTCTACCCACAAGATATTGAAAGCATCAAAGAATTCTATCCTATCCCAAATAGCATACTTGTAAAATTTTAGTTTGTCATCTTTAGTAGCATAATGTTCCCTAATCTGAGATATAATTAACTGGGAATCTCCATGAACTTTTAAACACTTAATACCATTCTTTATTGCAATATCCATCCCCAAGATCAAGGCTTCATACTCGGAAGTATTGTTTGTATATTGTAAAGTTAGCAAGAATGAGTATTTGAATGTGATACCTGATGGGGAAATAAACAAAACTCCTGCTCCAAATCCTTCCTTTGAGAACCCTCCATCAAAGTAAATTTTCCATAACCCATTTTGTTGCAACAACAATTCATCCACAATTGGGTCAGTGTTTTTTAATTGTGGCCTAACCTTTTCAACAATAAAATTTTCCATATCAACACTTATGCAGCAGTTTAATTGCTCAAGTGGAACCACCTCCACCATAATAGATGATCGGGGTTCCCTGTACAACTTGACCTCATGTCCCTTTAAAGGGATAGTGGCATAGGACAAATCTAATTGCATTTTTCCACCTACTGTTGCTGCCCATTGCCTTGACAGAAGCATGCCATAATATGGTTTAGTATCCACTACCACTATATCCATTATGTAAGTTGCTTTAGGGAAAGTAGCAATTTTCACCTCAATGTCTTTCAATGTTCCTATCACAGGAACTTCCCTATTGTCCATAGCATAACAGATGTAGTGACCTAGAGGCCTAATTCCTTCATCATATGATAATACATCACATTTGCTGCTACTCTAGAATCAATCGT
The DNA here is from genome assembly GCA_018584345.1 of Thuja plicata. Classification (NCBI taxonomy): domain Eukaryota; kingdom Viridiplantae; phylum Streptophyta; class Pinopsida; order Cupressales; family Cupressaceae; genus Thuja; species Thuja plicata. The sequence continues at coordinate 1,157,218 of MU225606.1, read as the reverse complement.
GCAATTTTTTACCAAGAAACTATTTACCATTAAGGTGACATAGAATGGATCAACAGATAGTGGTTCTTGAGTTATTATATTTCCAATACAAATATTAGAAAATTCCTTGCTCTTTCCTTTTCCTTTCACTAGTAGACCATCTTTTCTGGTATCATTTGGTGTCAAAGGTATTTCCTCATGGTTGAGAACATATACATCATCTATCCCTTTTAATAGTGCTAAAGCAGCTTCTTTATGCTCTTTTATTTTCAGCATTTCCATGAGTGGGACTGAGACTTTCATCTAGGTGAGAGCATGTTTCATGTCAAAAAGAGGCAATTCAGGGGACATATCACTTATCCTTTTTACCTTCTTGGATTTCTCATTAGGTATTGGTTCCTCTCTTGCTTCTTCATTTCTAGCATGACCAAAAGAAGACCCTGCCTTGTTTTTCAAGCTTTTCTCTTTTATCTTCCCTGACATAGGAATCCTTCATAATTCTAGGAGACTCCCCTTTTTCATAAATAGTGATAGGTTTACCTTGAGTTGGTTGTACTGTTCTATTTATTAAGTTGTAAGCATTTCTTGCCTTATTAATGGCTGCAACAGTTAAGGACCTCTTTTCTTCATCAGTGGGAGTTTTGAAATGAGAATGTGAATTGTCATTCCCCACTATATTTATATTTGCTTGTAAGACATTTTCATCGTGGTCACTTTGATAGGGTGGATTTAGCAATTGATTTTTAAAAAAGGAATTATCTCTTGTACACAAATTGTCAGAAGATGATGCAATATCAGAAAACCATGGGTATGGTTTCTTTACTGTGAACATATTGATAGCAGGGCCATCTTGTTCTCTTTCTTCTGTTTGATCAAAGAGAGCCTGGGCTACTACACATTGATAGGAAGAATGTGGCATATTGCAGGCATCACACCAGGGAGTGTTCTCAACATAGTTGGCACTATTCCTTTTTAGGGGATATGGGGTTTCCTTGGCTTTTGGGTTATCTTGTCCATTAGGGATTGGTTTTCCATTATTCCAATTAGTTTTATAAGGGTAGTCTCTCATGTTAGGTTGTTTGGCAAATCTTTGGTTAATATACTTATTATCACGGTATCCTCCTCTATCATTTTTATCCATTTTGGCAGCAAGGTCTTTTACTGCACTCACCAGTTTATCTACTATATCATCTTCTTTGACATTTTTGTTGGCTGACCCCTTTTCTTTCCAAATTTTGTTGTCTTCCCTCTTCGCCAATTTCCATAATGCTCTTCCATTACTCTCAATGTCGATTGCTATTTTATAAGCATCCCTTAAGGTTGCAGGGTTTTTATCTCTGAGTAGGTAGGACATTTTTCCATCAGTAGCATTGATATAAGTGGTAAGACATACTTCCTCATCTAATCCTAAGACTTGAAACAGTTTGTTCATGGCCTTTTGAAATCTATTGTTAAAATCAGCCATACTCTCATTGGGGAACTTCTTAATGTTATTAAACTCATTTAACATGTATCCATAATTAACATGCTCTCTATATTGTTCCCTAAAAGACTTTAAAAATTCATCCCAAGAGGCAATACTATCATTAGGAAAGTTTCTGAACCAATCCCTAGCATCTTCTATTAATGATTGAACAAAAAGCTTCATAATAGCATCTTCATTTTCAATCTCAAAATCAGTTATCTTATCACTAAAAGCTTTTAAATGCTCTTCACAAGTAACCACATTATTTCCAGTGAACTTGGGAGTTTCATCTCTTACCTCATTGGGTATCACATTAGGGTGACCAGGAATGTCTTCAAAGAAGAGAGCTCTATATTTGTTCATATGGACAGGTCTTCTTTGGAAATTTCCATGTACATTATCACCACTTAGTCCATTAGTTCCTCCTTGGTTTTGAATAGGTGGGGGAACACTTTGCTTAGGATTGGTAACTTAAATGCTTGGCCCAGGACCACCGGGATGAGCACTTACATTTGGGCCAAAGCTCTTAACATTTGATTTCAAGCCGTACAAGTGCACCTTTGGATCACCCCCTTGATTAATTTGGATTGGGCCAACATATGGCTTTTGTGGTTGTGTTACATGATTAACTAGCATAGAGCTGCTTGCAGAAGTGTTATTAGTAGCATGTAGAAAAGCTATTTTCATTCTCATGTCTGCTACAGTAGCTTCTAATTCCAACTTCTCCAGTTGCTTGGCCAAATCATCTTTGGCTTTTCTAGCTTGATCAAATTCCATATCAACTTGGGATGCTCCTATTGGGATAGTCAATTTTTTCTTAGGCTCCTCTATAGTCACACCAACATCCTTTTGTTTTCCTTTGTTAGGAACATCTTTCATATTTTTCTTGAACTTTGCATCATGCTCAACCTCATACAGGAATAGTTATCTGATAACAGGCCCTTCCTTCTCAAATTCATCCTTGTTAGGATTCAAAAGTTTATTTGGGACTTTGTTCCTTAAATCATCAAGGTTACCAAACAATTCTGGATTCAAACCCTTAACTTCTTGACTCAAGCTTTTAGCCTTAAGATCATTCCTTCTGGTCTTAGCTAAGAGCTCTTCTCTTTCCATTAGCAAGTCATATATATTTTCTCCACATTTATTTTCTACTTGAGCTATTTCCTTTTCTTGTTCTTTCTTTTTTCTTCTTAAAGCCATAATCTAATCTTGCAATTTATCAGATTCATATGAAGTTGTTTCTGCAGCAGAGGTCTCTTCTAGTGGATCAAGATTTTCTTCTGCTAGAAAGAAACCTATATCAGCATTTTCTCCATCCCTGAAGGGATCAAAATTGGCATCAGCTCTGTAAGCATCAATTGTCCCTATGAGTCGTGCATCTTCAGACAAAGATGATTTTCTTTCAGGAATGGGAGTCTCCATCCTTCCCTTAGAAGTATGTTGGAGTCATGCTTGGAGGTACCTCTTTTAGACCACTATTTCCTTTGAGGTGTTTGAAGCTCCACTCCAACATGCTTTTTAGGATTCATTTTGAAATATGTTATAGTATTTCTTTGTCGGTTCATCTTATAGAACAGACAAATATTTCAATATGTTTAATGTGCAACACTAGAGTACATAGAGGTTAGAGTCGCTACCTCTTTTCAGAGGACAAAATATATAAAGATTCAATTGTCTTGTCCTAAATCAGGTTTCCTTTGATAGAAATAAATCCAAATGAGACTTGAAAACAAAATTTCTTGATAATTCCTCACCTGGTAACATCAAGAAAATGGTTCTTCACTGCCCGTATTACTACAAATCTTTTCCACCCAGTGGATTTTCTTTTGAAAACAAACAAGGGACTAGATTAGAGGCTTTATAATTACCAATTATTCCATCTGAGATAAGATCTATATCATTTTTAGGATCAAGACCTTCAAGCAGTGCGCCATGAAAGATAAGCAGAACAAAATCACTTTAATGATTACGAGGAAAAACAAACTAATTATCAATATCACAAGGACAAACCCTTTCATGAACATGACTCTCAGAACATCACAAGAATTCCCCAGCAGAGCCACCAATTTTTTAGCTCTTTTTCTTGTAGAATCAATTATAAAAAAAATAAATGTTTGACCCTCAATTCCCAATTCAGATTCATACATGAACAAGGCTAATTAACAAGGATGAAACATCCTTCTACACTTTGGGCTCCACATACCCAGGTGGGTGCACCTTCTGCAGATTACTATTTTTCAGTAAATCTGATAGTGGAATAAGGATTTATGGTCCTTCTTTTTAAGCATGTTGGCTTAGGAAGGCTAACCTATTGATTCTCTCTCTAAGGAATCATTAAGATGAATTTCATTTCTCAATACAATTAGCTAGACATCCATATATTTTGATAATAGTAAGTAAAGATTTTCAATGTTTGAATGATTGATGATAATACTACTAATCAGAACTTGACTAGTGCCTAATCCATTGGGCCATAGAGTCACTATGAAAACATACATTCATCAAAGATAGTTAATCTAAATACAACAAGATCTAGAAAACATGCCTTACAAATTATCCTCTCACCCTCATATCCCTGTATCAAATTCTTGCACAAATCCTAATCCCCTAGGACTATCTATAAGATTTAAACCATCTGTGATAGCTACTTAAAAATAGTAACACAGTTACCTTGTAACTAATACATTTAAAATGCCTTAGATATAAAACATACAAAAGCTGAATAAGATGCAAGAAGACATCATTGATATAAAATTGGAGATTCCAATGTATTTTTATTAATAATATTTTGATTTCAATACAATTCAGACTGACTGTAGACTTGAAAAACTAGACTAAATTTAGAAGTCTGATTTGCAGTTTTTATTTTTACCATCCTTTACAATATATTACAACTTGCTACTTATAGACCACACTAGTCATCTTGGAATCCTTAAAAATCAACGATGCAACAAGCTTCGGATGACTAGGCCAGAAGACAAAATTTTAAGAATACAATAGGACAAAAGAAAGTGGATAAAAGAACCACTTATGTTACAATGCACTCTGATTGATCCCTTTTTCCCATGGTCACACTGTGATTGTATTTTCCTTATATTTGTAGGGAGGCAGCCATGTGGAAACTGTTGCCTCTGATGTTGATGATGTATGATTTCCATTCTTAACTGCATCAATTATTTTTTTTGGCTTCATCTTCTATCTGCATGTCTTCTCCTTCACCTGGATCAACAATCATGTACTTGTCCTTCCAGGAAGTGTACACTTCGTCACTTGGCCAAACAAAACCAAGGATCTCACCTTTTTTGTTAATTATCTCCCTCTGTGTGACATGTTTCTTTTCTATCTCATCTGACCAAAAAGCAAAGAATGACTTAGCCTTAATCACTATCTCAATTTTTTGAGCAAATAGTAGGGTACTCTCTAAAGTTAGTATACTATTGGTCCTGACTACTAATGCTTCATTCATTTTCCTATACCATAACCCTTCATCTTTTATGTTTCCTTTTTTCCTAAAAAGGTTTGGAAACATTTCATATTTATCTTGTGAGTATTCCCATTTCAAAATTAGCACTTTCCTCATGACCATGTCTCTTCTGATATCCATATCCAGAAGTAATTTCACACTCTTGTAGGTGCTATTTAGGATTATGTCAACGTCATTATTTTTCTTACAAGAGGAATGAACGAATTTTAATTCCTCTTTCTTCCCTCTCCATTTACTCACCAACTGAACCAGATTGTCTTTATTTTCATGGTATTCATTCATAATGTTGACAATCTTCTCACCTTGAGCATAAATTCTATAGGGTACTACTTCATAAATACAATGCTAAAGAGCACTATGTATTTTGTCTACAAATTTCTATTTCACCCATGCTTCTACTTCTCTGAATGCTACAGATTGTTCCACCCATTCTTTCTTCTCCTTTTCAAGCTCTACTCTTGCATCTTTTAGCCCTTCCTTTTCTCGTGCTAATTATTCTAATGAAGTAGAATTAGATGGTGCAGGGGAAGGAGGGTAAGTGATGATGGGGCTTGAAGAGGAAGGCTAGTGGGGATCTTGAGTTATCCTTCTCTGAGGCATTATTTGCACTGTTTGTCTCCCCTCCAGAAATGCTATCCTGTCATCTTTCTGTAGGGAATTAACCCTTTAATCATTGTATTATTTTAATACAAATTCATATTTCTGATTTAGGTTATCATAAGCTTCTTTCTCCTTTTCAGACACCCTCAGGCTCAGATTAGCTTTTTGAAGGAAAAGGTTTGCTGCCTCAATACATGATGTATCAGAAACTCTTTTGACAATGAGGCTTCCTGCATCCTCAATTTAATCATCTTCTTCCACTCTTCTTTAGTCTCTCTTCTTTAATGACCAGATTGCCAAGGCTGCATGATCTTCACTAAATTGGGCATCAATTGATGTCCCAGTAGTGCTTAGTGGTTTTTCCTCTTTTCTGACAGCATCAAAAACTACTGCATCAGCTAAATCCCACTGAGGTAGGATGAGGACTCCCTGTTTCCTGACCAAACCTCTACCCTCTTCAAGGGTGATCTTATCAAATCTAGACACTAGCTCCTATTTAACCTCCTTTTCTATATCATCCTTAGTATAATTTGGCTGAGCTTCCTGTAACTTTTGGCATTTATTATTGAATTCATCAATGTGAATTCTCCATAGAAACTAGATGAATACCCTAGTCTTGACAATGTTTTCATCTGACAAGAACTCTTCACTGGCTTTCTTAATCATAGGGTCTAATTCTTTACCTATGAATTTTACCACTGTGAGGTCAGCAGTCGTATGCCTAGGTGTCTCTGGCATCCCTTCTTGTAACACTTGGGCAGTAACAAAAACTTCTCTAGTGCTCATCATTTGAAACAATTGTTTAGCAATGGCTTGATCATCAAAATGCATAGGGGACTGGGAGGGAGAATACAATTCACTCTTTTTCTCTTCCCCTTCCACCTTTTGTCTCTTGGGAGAAGGTAATTCTTGGGCACTAGTACTTTTCGGCCTCTTTCCTTTATGCTAAGAAGGTTTATCAACTTTGGGCATGATAGTAGTGTGCCCTCTCCTCTTGTATACTACATAATCCCCTGGTGGGACTACTCCTCCTTGTGGAAATTTACTCAAAATAGCATGAGCCTTTTCTGTCTCATCTTCCATTATCCTTTGTTTCTTCTCATTTAAGGTCTGCATGATTCCCTCAAATAAAGTCATCAAAGACTCAATTTTCTTGGATCATGGGAAAAACTCCTTGAGAGGATCATAAGACTTATCAAAATTGTGCACAAAGTCCAAAGACTTCTTGTACACCAGCTATTTCTCTTTCCTGACCTCTTGGTCACCTAGATTAAAAATATTTCTAATAATATCCTTAGGGTAATTAAACTGATGCTCTAATGTCAAGTATTTGGTTCTTTTTCTGAACATACCCATTATAAAATCCTCATTATATGCACACTTGGATACAAATGTTGCTAAATGATAAGGCTCAAAATACTTATCAAATTATGTCCATCCCCCTTTTGTTATAATGAAATGATGGGCTCTAGTAATGGTAGGGGAAATGCTTCCCTTCATTTTTCCTGCTAGGGCTTCCTCATGTAGTCCACCAAGTTGTCTTATAATCTCTACTATCCCAATCTTTAGAGGGACTCTGTATGGCAGCACATTAGGGGTTCCCCTGAACCCATAAACCCTTATTACTGTAGACATAGGGTACAAAATCAAATCTCCCCAATTATGGACAATCTTCAATTCTAGGGCCAACTCCATAGGTCTCAAAAGCTTCATCATGTCAGTGTGGATCCTGGCATTTTGGTTACATAATAACGACCTAAGCCTAGTGGCAAAAACCCTATCAAAGTAAACATAGTTGACTTCTTTTCTATCCCATGATAGATCAGCACTCCACATCTAAACAGGTAGGTCCTCAATACCTTTGGACTTATTCAATTCCATCTCTTCCTCAAATAAATCAGCATTATTTGACAAGAACATGTGCATCATGAGGGAATGCCATCCCATTGGTTTATGTATGTTGTTGTCCTGGATTCCTGCCAAACCTTCATGCATTTGTTGGGCAATGTAAGAGGCATAATCAAAGACCACTGATAAATGGGGATGTAGAATCTGAACTACCATGAGCATTAGGTGAACAGGAATTGTTACTTCTTCATCTTCTCCTATAACCTGGCATAGGGCACTATACATTTTCCTGGCCTTACCATTGAAGTAATCCAACTTGAATGGCTCTGGTGTGTTGGGCCCTACTACAATTAGGTCCCTTATCTTGTTAAAGTATCCTCTCAAAGCCTCATTTCTGTAATACTCTCTCTGATTCTAGTATACTTCCTTGAAGTATTTGAAGTCTATATCATCCATTTGCATTGAGGTATCATTCAATTTGAAGATTCTTCTTATTTCATCAGCTGAAATAGTTTACAGCACATTTCCCTTTGTATCCCTAACAACCCTAGACACCTTGTCATAACTGTTTGCAATTAGAGTGAACAAATCTATATCCATAAACACCCCAGGAGCTATCAACTATCCTACATCTAAGTCTCATATGTTACAATCTAGGGTAGGAGCATTTCTTTGGCTATATGCAATTCTAAAAAGAGTAAGACCATTGAAACTAGTTTTAACATCTTTAGCCCATCTACCTAAATCATACAAGCCTTCTCCTATTTTGAAATGGGGATGTGTTGGAACTATTCTCTTTATTTGGGTCGCATCTCCCATGGATCCTTTCAATTGTTGCAAAAAATCCTCCCTAACATTTCCCTTTTTCTAATCTACTTCTCCAAAAATTTCAATCCTAGGTGCCATTCTAATTCTAGGGTTTTTTCGATATGAAATTCAAATTTTGAGACAAGAATTCTAAAAACCCTTTGAACTACAAGTCTTACTAGGATCCTAAACATTGATGAATCAGAGAAAAATTACCCGTTCTACAAAGTTGTCGCATGGACTTAAATATCTTTGCAATTCTATTTTTTTTGCTCGAATGACTTTGGTGAATTATTGTGATTGCAAGTCAAATTAACCAATTTTACGGCTTCAATCAAATCAGTCATTCAAATTGAATTTGAATGGAGTGGCCACACATTCTGCAATCAATTTGCAAGCTTCAATTTCACTGCTTAACGACTCTCTACAACTCATTTTGACAGCTTTTAATTTAAACCATAGATCTTAAACATCATCTGACGGCTATCTTACTTTCCCAGAAACAACTGGTTATCTAGGACACATGTCAACACCACTTAATCTCTTATTCCTTAGATTTTAAGCACTTTACTTTTCATCATTTAAGCGAACCGTCAGATTATTTTACACTTGAAACTTTATTATCATGGCTTAAGCGCTATACAAGACCCACCTTTTGTGCCACACGTCATTCAGACTTAATCGCTTACCCATTAGATTTCATTCACTTTTCCTCTAAGTGATTAAGCTGACCATCGATCTTTCCCCTAGATGTTACCTTTTTAACTCCACCTTTATGACCTCAGTTGGCCCCACTTGGACACATGTCATTACCGCTTAATGGCTTATCCCTTAGATTTTGATTACTTTCTAGTTAAGCCATTAAGCTTACCATTGGATGGAAAACAAGTTAACTGATCTTTAATTATCGCCAGCTTTGAGTATCTGGGTCCACCAGTTACCAGATTTCAACACCACTTAATGGCTTGTTTGATACATGTTGAGCATCTTGGGTATAAGCAATTACGCCCACCATTAGATATTTCCAAATTTTATTCACCTTTATTTTGTCTGCGACCGGACCCACATTACTTCCCTTGACACGCGTCGACACCACTTAATCTCTTATCCATTAGATATTGTGCACTTTGCCTTTAAGAAATTAAGTCTACCGTCGATTATTTCATGACTTGTCCATTGTTTAACTGAGAACCTTTATGACCACCGGCCCCACTAGGACATGCGTTGCTCAGACTTAATTGCTTAAGTGATAAATGTCATGCATTTTGAAGGTTAATTCATTAAGTGATCCATCGGATCAAAACAGAAGTGCTTGGTATATAATGAATTTAATTAAAACCCCAGTAGACTTTGGGTTAAAGGAATAATGTAATACCACGGTATTAGGATCGAAAACTTTACTAAACATGACCACTCAAAATGAACCCGTTAGAGACATAACTCAAGTGAAAAAGGTAACATGAAATTAGAAGGCATTTCAGTGCTTAGGGTTTACATGACCAGAATTGCACTAGGAGACATGACACAAGGGTTTTTCAACATTTTTTATTAGGTCAATGGTTAGAACAGAATTTACAGAGGCATGAGAACAATTTTAACCATGATTTTAAACCCTTGGATAATACGAATGACAGGGGATATCAGAAATTTACAAGGCATATTTCAAACATGAAATAGCACCAACAGGGTAATTGGTTAAAAACCACTTGAGGTCATTTTCCTTGATTTACTTGATATCTTTTTGTAACTGGCATGAAGGAAAAGGTACTAGTTGATAGGATTACCCTAAGAAATGTTGGTACCAAACTAGGATAGTAAAAGTGTTAACTTGTCCAAAAGGAGGTGATAAGATAGAATATTGCAAAGAGGCATAAGCCAACACTACCACAAAGGTGCCCAATAAATTTGGGTGAATACCCTAGCATGTTATGGATCAGGAGGATGGTCTTACCCAAATTATATTGATTGAAATTGAAATTGTATGAAAGTGGATGGAAAAGAGACTACCAAAACTCTCCAAGTGTGTTATCAAAGAATCTAAAGGTTTATTGTTTCAACAAGGATGGTTTCTAGTTCACCAAGTGCTAAGCAAGGTCACTTGTGGAACCAAACATTGCTAATTCAAGAGGTCAAAACACAAGAATCCAAAGATAAACAAGCTTCTAACAGTAGGGTAAGTAATCCAATCTGACCTAAATCAACCCAAAAAAAACTAAAAATGATAGGACAGCAAGTTAAACAAGCTCAAAAATGATAGCAAACAGCTCACTGGCAGGCAGTTTCGCACGAGGAAATGCTTTCTCGTGCAAGGATTTTCATAGGACCACACAAAAAAATGCACAGGTGCATGAGGAAAGACCAGCCTGGTCTAATAGGAAACAGCAAACTGATAACAAGTTCGCAAAATATCGCACGAGGATTCTCAGATGGCCATGTGAGGAAACACAGTGAATGGCATGAAGAAATAGTTTTCTTGCGTGAGGAAAGGACACAGAACTCAATTTTTTATTGTTTTAAATAACCAACTAGATGCATTAACATATTTTATTCATGAATCAGGCACGCAATACAGCAATCAGGGAGTTCAAGCAATCAATGTTTTCAAACAATGAGCAAGGGACAAAGCAACCTTGCACATGAACATGGATAGTGTCATAGTATTTCTACTCCATAAGAATGCTACTTGTGTATGTTCTCAAAATGTTTTCCAATCATGCACATAGTCCTAGAGAATAAAAATTTGGTTTCACTATGGTTCTTAGTAATGGCTTGATTCTACAACTTTTGCAATCTCAAGTGGGTGAAATCCAATCCTGAGGCACCGAGGTTTTGACACAGTCTAAGAATTTAATCAATCAGGAGTTTTTGAGGAGATCTGACAACCCACAAGAAACTACACCCGTGGATATTTCTTCCACAAGGATATTTATATAGCAGTTATTGCTACCATGGAGAAAATGACTATTATCACTTGAGGTTCTGTCCACATGGTTTACCCAATAAAGGGAATGTCCACTATGGTTAACTCTCTCTAACAAGAAAGACTCACAATATGGACCACATGGGGACTTGGTTTGGATTCAAGGGTTCCAGGTTTTTGATTCTCCCAAAAAGGGGAAAGAGCATAATCCTCTAGCCTCTTCACCTCACCCAAACATAGCAAACAAGATTAGTTGACCCACTATCTTGAAATCACCTCACCCAAGGTTCATCAACAACAATGACCACCAATCTCAAAAGAGAAAGTACCAATTAAAGTTGAAGACCAAACCAAGTAAGATAATAATAAATCCTTCCCTACCTACAAGGGGATCTATCATCAAGAAGAGCTTCGCATGTAAGACAAGAAAATGAAGCCCACTCTCTCAAGATCGCCACAAATAGTGTTTATAGGGCCTAATTACTATGTGAAACATATATGCAAGAAAGCAAATCTAGGTCCATTTTAAGAGCACCATTTGGAAATGTGATCTATGAAAGCAAGAAACACTCAAGCTAAACACATGAGAGGTTCATTTTACTTCCAAAATCCAAATGTTATAGAGAGCAACAAAATACCTCAAATACAATGCAATGTGAATAATTTTGTTATTTATCCAAGCAAGTCCAAATTAGCAACAGCAATAGCAATAGAAAATCACAAACCACCAAAAACAGTAAACATTAGTGGTTAGCACAAAAAAAATATAGCAAATAAAAATAGATCTCTGGTGCGGGATCTCACACGAGGATTCACACAGAGTCATGCGAGGAAGTGCTCAGCCGCGTGAAGTACACAAGCCCACGCAAAGAAGTGCAAAAAAGTATAGGAACAGAGAACAGATCAGATCACAGCCTAATGTCAGATCTTGTGCGAGAATTCACACAATGTTGCACAAAGATTCGCACAGTGCCACGCAAGAAAACATAGAATCAAAAAAATCTCGCTTGGGAACCTGCAAAATGTCGCGCGAGATTCCTCAGTAGAAAAAAAAATTGCAAGTATGAAAAAGAGAAAATACAAAAATCCAAAAACAATTGACGAAAAATAGCTAAAGTGACAAAAAATGAATCTTTTGCCCCACGGTGGGCGCCAAAAATCTGTGCTAACAATATTGACACACTTCTATGGGTCATTCCATCCAAGGTTGCTCAAGAATGAGGTGTCAAATATCGACTCATATCTCTCTAGTCATGGAGTGCAAAGGTGTGTGATGAAGACCCTCAGATTGATCTAGTTGTGCTCGTGCAAGTACACCATGAAATGAGAGATTCAATGCATGAAAAATGAGATCTACTCTATATGATGGCAATGCATGAAAGGAAATTAATCTAAATGATAACAATGCACGATTAATCTATGAAAGGAAATATGCAAGCTAATCTAATATGAATCTAGTCTACATGAGTAGCCATGGATGCAAGAAGAATCTACAAGAAGAGAGAAGTTGCAATATCCAAGCTTGAGTGCTCAAATCCTCCTCCAAAATTGCTCTCCAAACCTGCAATATAATAATACTATGAAAAAGATGATCTATGAATGAGAAGGAGAGGTCTCCTTTTAAAGAGCAATGGACGGTAGAGATTAAGAGGCAAAAATCAAAGGCTATGATTAAGAGGCAAGAAAGCCCACCACTTAGGAAGATGTGAAGAAAAAAGGATTTTTATTTAATTTATTTCCTTTTTCATCAAATAAAGTGCTTTAAGTGGGGATTTTTATTTATTTAATTAAAAGAGGGGTTTTCTTTTACTTAAATAAATTAGAAGAATTTTATTTAATTAAATGGGAGGAATTTAATTTAATTAAATAAGATGAATTTTATTTAATTAAAAGGGAGATTAAATCTTTTAATTAAATAAAAATGATCAAACCTTAGGAAATATTGAAATAATTGAATTAATTACAATTTGATCAAGGAAGTTGATTTGAAAATGTTTCAAAACATTGATTCAAAAATTTGATAAAATAATAAAATGACAAATGGGGCCCATAGTGTAGGTGACCATTTTAGGGTGCATACAACTGGTGCCAAGGGAGATGGGATCCCCGACACCACAGATGAGAATGCCACCAAGGTAGAAGACACTAAAAACCCCAGGGAATAGGAAAAGGAGAAAGAGTCTGATGTGACCGTAGATACCGTGGATACACCACCAGACCTCGAAGAAGGCCTTGATGCTCCATACTTAGTAGCAAGACCGCCTCAACCACCACAATGGCTGATTGAATCTAGAAAGAGAAAGACCCTGGCGGTAGCTAGTGTTCCCCTCTCCTTGGCTGAGATGATGGCCCAATATCAAGATGCTAAAAATCCCAAGAAGGCTCAAACCATCCACACCCTCCAGACCGGTCCGGTAGGAAATACAGTTGCAATAGTTGCAACCCCTTTCCCAGATATAGATGCGGCAATAGCAAGGGCCAAAGACTATGTAGGTACAGAAGTGTCTCTGGGGAGGAGAGATAAGTAGGGTGAGTTGGACCTACTAAGAGAGGATACCCGGGTAGTCGAGGCCCGATATGATAAAAAGGCACAGAAGCTAAAGGAGGAAAGAGAGAAGAATAAAAATATCCTTGGGCTTCTCGCAGAACTTGCATAGCTACTAGCCGAGATCCATCTAGAATCCTCCACCTTTGAAACATTGCTCCCAAAAGGTGACTTAGATGCTCTAAGGGCCATAAAGAAAAAGGCACAGGCAGTAGATGGGTGGATCACAGAGCAGATGAAGGCCATAAGGAAATTCTTAGAGGAAACACTCTGTGACCGTTATCTGATCAGTAATCTTGTGGGCTAGGTAAGTGGCACCGTCGTCCTATGGGAAAAGGATATAGAGAAGTATGAGGAGTGGAGGACCAGATTGGAAGAAGTAATAAACTTTAGGGAGGAAGCCATCATAGAGGCCATAATTTTGGGAGAAGAACCCTTCAGATTCCTCTAGGCCTAGCACTCTAGACTTGGCCTCAAAATTGAGGTAAGAAAGCAACTGGTTATGGCCCTAAAAGATAATATCACAATGGTCTAGTATATGTTGGACCTATATAAAGCATTCATTGGAAGGGTTTCACAAGTTGATCCCTTCACCACCGAGACTTGTGCCCTGGAGGATTATGTCCTCAGTAAATTTGATGAGCTGATGGAGTCTCGGTATCAGTTTACTGTAGACTTTGACAGAGGAAAAATGTCAAGAATATACAAGATGATGCTCTGAGCTCATGACTCTGTAAAGATAGCTGAAGAATTATGGGAGGGGGCAAGAGATATTGAAGAAAGGTTTAGAATCATCAGCAACCGGTGGGATAATTTCAAGGACATAGATGATGATGGTATTGGCCAAATTTTGGAGGCCTTCAAGAACAAGGGATTGTAAAGTTCTTCAAACTCCGGATATTTTCACCAGTGGGGTGCAAGTTTTGTGATTCTTTATTATTTGAGCATAAGCTCTCGGACTCCATAATTTTGGGTCTAAAGTTTTTTATTCTTTCAATAAATCGCATCTAGGTTCCCTGGAGCTGACCAGTCATTATCAAGCAGTTAATAAGGGGGTCAGCAGGTAGGTGATCCTGATAAGACATGTCAAATAGAGGGATAGCTCTGACAAGTGATTCTCCTGAGGTATCGTTCTAGCATTAACTACCTGGTGCCTCAAAGATAGTGAGCCACATTTTTCATTGATGAGGCATGTTGCCTCAAACTCTGAGAAGATCAGATTTCTTCTATTTTTACTCTGGCACTCTTCTGGATGCCAATTCTTCCAACTTCCCTTCTTGTCTTCTTCTTCCATCTTGTCATACCTCTACTCTTTTCAAGGTGATTGTAAGTGGTGTAGGTAGTACCAGCTACCAGATATTGTATTTTAACATTGAGTGTATAGTTAGATTAGGTTAGCTTTAGGGACAACTATGTGTATAAATAAGAAGTCTGACCTCATTTCAATGGTCGGCAAAATTGATGATTTTGCAATCCAATACCATTAGCATTTCATATCTAGTAGTTGCAGGAGCTCAATGCTCAGTAGTTCTTAGTAGCTTAGATGCTCCCTTGGATCCATTGATGTACACACCAGTGATGCTAGAATACTCTATTAATGAAGAAGGAAGAACAATTTATGGCAATGATGTTGTTGATGTTCTGATCTCTGAGTTAGCAATGTCTCTTTTGTGTTGTATATTTCTAATGTGCTTTGCTCTGATGTTTGGTTTAGATTAATGATCTCATTTCCCCTCGCTATTGAATATGTATGAACTATTGGTTATGTAGGTATTCAGTATTTAGTTTATTTCTTTGGAGCATTGTTGATGTTGGAAATATGTTGCATAACTATAAGTAGAATTTATAAACTCTTAACTCTGGCCTATCTTTTGTTGTTTATCTGGTGAACTTAGCGTGCTTACAGGAAACCCTGACCCATCACCGAAATCCTCGAATAAGATGAGTCAAAACCAAATATCCCCCTGAAGAAAATAGTCACTTGCCCAACTTATCTCCCCACACCGTCGAGAACCAACACTTAGGTTCTTGAAGTCCCAGAGAATTTATTCCCCAGACAACCTTTATAGGCAAAGTTGGTCGATGCCCCAGTACCTGGTAACAACTTATCATATGTTGATCAGACCGGTCACAAAGTCCAGTCAACAGGACCAATTAAGACATAATAAGACCTAATAAGATGTAATAGTCCACCCTTAAGACCTAATAAAATGTAATAGTACCCTTAGGACCTAGTCCTTGGCCTAACATGATTAATAAGACATAAAAATACCTAATACCTACTAATAATACATAATAAGACCTAATAGGATCTCTCTCTCTCATTAGACCTAATACATACTAATAACACCTAATAGGACCCTTCAGACCTAATAGGGCCTATTAAGACCTAATTTAGGACCAATAAGACCTAATTTAAGACCAAATAGGATCTCTCTCTCTCATAAGACCTAATAAGACCTAATAGGAGCCTTCAGACCTAATATGACCTATTAAGACCAATTAGGACCAATAGGACCTATTAAGACATAATTTAGGACCTATTAAGACCTAATTTAGGACCAAATAGGATCTCTCTCTCTCTATTATGTTTTTTATTTTATATTTCTAAATTAAATTTTGCATTTAATTACAAGTCTAAATTAGATCTTTGTAAGGTAAAATGTAAATTATATAGTAATTGTCAATTTTCATGTTTGTATACATTTGCAGATTATATACCCATGGATCATTTTGATATTGAGGAGCTTTTAGCTCAGTAGGCACCTCCACCTCCACCCCCTCCATCACCCCCTCCACCTCCACCTCCACCTCCACCCACTCCTATAGAGTTGAGGGAGAACATTAGGATAAATCTAGATGCCATCACACATGACATTAATACCATTAGACGTGAGCCTCATCCACCTCCACATCTACTACGCCTTGCAGATAGCATGCAAGGAATTTTAGATTCAGTACAGTTTTTAGACTCTGAGTTGGATAGTTATCAGTCATGGAGGGACTCCATGCGTGCATTTTATGTTGACAGCCTCTCGTATAAAGATTCAAGATTTCCACATACATCACATACACCATAAACACATGAATTCAAAATAAAAAATTTCTCATTAGGTGGGTTACAAAAAAAACCTTACATAAACTCTTTTATAGTTTGAGGTGGTATATTTATACTACATTCCTGCAACATTTCATTAGTATGCATGGTAGAACTTATAGATCAAAATAAATCATAATGATAACAAAATTGAACATGATTTTTGCAACAACACGTTACTCTTTCCTTGTTAATCCTTACATACCATGGTTTACATTTTTCAAAAGATCTTTGACTAATATTAATAGTTAACACCTTAACATCCAAAAAAATTTATACAATTCAGTTTGAGTCTTATCCAAAAGATGTTTTGGATGTGGATAACAAATTTTTGAGCTGACTATTAATTTAAGAAAATCTCTAGCATTAGGTGATACTCTTGTATTATCATGCCAAAAAATTTAAATCAAAGTTTTGACTTCACCAGTAAGTTTAATGTCATATCTTAGGAGTCTGCCACTAAAGCTCCACAAATGGTTTGTCGGATCACTTTCAAAGTTAATTCTTCTCTTTACAGATCTTGCTAAAGTTTTATGATGAATATTAACATATCCACTTATGTTTATCATCATTCTTTTGTCACAAGTACTTTTCTTACTAAAGTTATTGTTATTGCTCGTCATGCCACATTCTTATCTTTAGAATGACTTTTATTTCTGATTGTGTCAAAGGCACTAGCAACAGTTGATACAACTTGTTTTAGAGACTCATCGTTCTTCTTAGATTTCACATAAATGCCTAACCTCTTCATCACTTTTTTGCATTTTAGTCATTTTAACTAGTTGTAACATTAATTGACATTGAAACCCAAATTTTTTATTATAAAAAAATTATCTAAACAATTTACTCACATCTGTCCTAATCTATCTCCATGAAACCAAACCATGCAGATTGTCTAGCACATCACTTTTAATTTGAAATTGTTCATTCATTTCATTATCATTCAAAGGGGTTTCTTTCTCAATTGATGTTTGTATGTCTACATCCACATTGTTGATCTCAATTGTCTTTTGATTGTTGATTTTAATTGGAGTTTGAATTTCATTTTCAATTGGGGTTTGACATTCAGTTCCTTTATCATTATGATTAACATTACTAATTTTTGGTGTTTGATGTGTAATATAATTCATTACTCTATTTTCAGGAAGAAAATCTAAACGATTTAAAGAGTAACTTGCTAATACAAAAAGATCAAGTTCTTTATCAGAATAAGTTTTGTTTGGCTGTGAAGACATACCTGTATCCAACACTTGATTAGAAAATGCACCTAAATTTTCTCCTTCAACCTCTGCATCCATCATGGTGTCCTCATTCTTGTCCTCTTCTGAAATGATTATTGAACTCGATGCTCAAGGATTTTTCAGTTTTTAAATTCTTTCTCTTCTTTCTCATTATCGTTTTGTCTCCTCTCTATTTTTTGCAAGCTCATCAGCTGACAAAACCTTTCTTTGCCTCTTTTTGCATTGCTTTGATCTCATGTTTTCACCAAAATTTGAATTCAAATTAATCCCTTCTTGTCAGATCCAGAACAAGACAAAAAAAGAGAATGTCGGTTCAAAATATTATTTATGTTGTATGGATATGTCATAGAAATGATTGAATACTTGACAATCATTGAGATCAGGCCCACACTCTGTGTTTTTTCTCCAACATCTCTTTTAGAAATGGGTACCCATTATTTAAATAGAAATGGGTACCCTTTTATAAAATGGGCACCCGTTTATTAAACGGATGTCCATTTCTATTTCAACGGTTCAAAAAGAAACAGGTGTCTATTTCTTAAAATCAAGAGTGAGAACCATACCTCCACCCTAGTTTTTGGTCTAGTGCAGGCTTGATCCCACCAAGCCTATGCTTGGCTTTGCAAAAATATGGCTAAGGCATTGATACATAAAATTTGTGCTTTGTTGTAATTTTTTAGAGATCTTCCTAAATGAATTTTTTGACGAAATGAAAACCCATTTCAGTTTATATTGTATAGATTATAAAAATATAAATTTCATAGTGATATGACTAATTTTATTATTTTTAAAATATTTATTATGCCAAAGTGGTACCTTAATTTGAAATAGTAAAGTTAACTAAAATTTTAATAACTTTTTTTATTTTATTTTTTTGGAAAAATAAATTATATGACATCAATCTACATAGAATTTTTTTCAAAATTCAAAAAAAAATGTGAAATTTTCATCAAATTACGGTGGCCGTACACCAGAGGTTTCAAAAATGTACTTTATAGTCAAATAAAAATTAATAAAAAAAAATTCAACAAAAAAAAAGAAAAAATATTCTCATCAATCTTTGATGTTTTAGGTACCTTTCCCTAAAAGGATTTACAAAAATTCATTTATTTACTTCAAAATAGGGTGGTCGGACACCTGTGTCTTATGGTCCTGAAACATGCATTTTAAAAAAGGAGTTTCTTAAAATGCCTACTAAAATGTATTTTCTACCATATGGGTATTCAAAAAAATTACATATTTAAAAACTAGACTCCGAGCACACTACATTTTCTATTAGTGGATTTTTCTGAGATTCAATCTCTAAGTGCCTAAAGTTTTGACATCAATTGATAGAAAATTTGAAAAATTGGGAAAACACTTCCACTTTTTACCCAAAAAGTGGACTCAACTTCTTTCTGAAACCCAAGAACTAGTCTCAAACATTAAATGAAATGGAATAGAATTAGATGAACTCAAAATGCTAATATCTATTATTGAATGCAACTAGAAATGCAACTACCATGATTTAATGCAACATCTACTAAACAAGGTTAGTATAAACTCTAAATGAATGCAAGAAAATTCTAAGCACATACTAGCATTATAACTCTAATGAAAGAATAATGGGTGATTTACTCTTGGAAAGACTCATATTTATAGGATTATGGAGGGCTTTGGGTGAGGTGGATCACATGTGGCATCCACATAGGTGCCACATGAAGGATACATAAGCCATGCAAGAGGAAGAGTTTGCTCACACATGTATGAGCAACTTGGGATATGATGGTTCAATGTGTACTTCAAGTACACATGTAAGAGATTATTCATAGATGTGTAAGAAAAAGTCATAGATTTGGTCCAATTATTGCTTTTAGAAAGTGTAAGAGAGTGTCATCAAGGTTGTAAGAAACTTTGTTTGAGAAAAATTAGAATTCTTTGAAAAGGCAAATTTTGGAAATTTTCTCACATATGTGTGAGCAAATAATTAGGACTAATGGGTGTAGGAATCTTAAAATTAGCCTAATTAACCTTATTTAATTAGAAACTAGGTCTATTTGGTGAGAATGATGTGAGGTAGGGTAGGATCTCGGCCTTGATTTGGGATTAATCTAAAATTAATCTTGGTTTAAAAGAATATTAGCATATGAAGGGAATAAATAAATTAAAATTTATTTAAAGGGGGATTTTATGGAGGGAGGTATTAAATAGAATTTAATACACTTGGAGGAGAGGTATTTAAATTAAATTTAAATATTATAGCATAGTGATCCCAATTAATTAAATAAATTTAATTAAATAGGTAGAAGAATATAATAGATATAATTAATTAAATAATTATAATGTTAAGGGGCAATTTTAGGCATCTACACATCCTTAGTGTTAGGATTAAGTAATATTGAGAGGGGGTGGATCAGTATTACAGCACTTAAAATAAACTTTAAACCAATTCCACATAAACCATAAGCACACTGTAATCAAAAGAACATAAGAAAATAACAGAAAACTCATAAAACCATTATTTGTTGTCGAGGAAACCCTAGCCAAGGGAAAACCCTGGTGGAGATGGTACCCACAAGCATGCACTAAAGTATAATGTCTGTGTTAGGAGCTGAATATTATAGAGTACAATTCCTTGTTAGAGGAATACAACCCTGTTAAAGGTATACACCACCTTGTTAGGTGCCAACTGAGCTTACAGCTCTTACAATAATACTTCTATTACAAAGTGTTCTCAGTAATGAACAAAACAAGCATCTTCAATGCTTAGATAGTTCTAGTCATAGTTTTACAATGATCTTTGTAATCCTCTACTCTACTATTTGTATTAAATATCCATCATGATTACATTTCTTCTTATGTCTTCGCTCTATAAAAATTCTTCATATATATATCTTTATCTTTACCAAGTCGGCTCTCTTAACCAAATATTACATAGTTGGCTCTCAATACAAAATAGATTTAATAAAGAAAATATTAAATATATTCAGCACTTTTACATAATCAAAATATATATTATCCACAACCATAATCCAACTTATCTTTCCAAGGGTCCATGTCATACTCCTCAAATCATCGCTACAGTTCAACTGCTTTGTATCTTTGTTTTGTTGTTGTCGTCTCTCTCTCTCTCTCTCTCTCTCTCTCTCTCTCTCTCTCTCTCTCTGTAATCATCATCAAAATCAAATCGATCTTAGATGTAGGTCATATATACCCCATAGTATCTTCCTCTAAGATCGCTCACCATAACTCATCGATCTCTATCTTCGATACCTAAAATACCTCTGTATTTATGCTTCTGTACTTAGTCAAGTTCAAAACTAAATCATCAAAACTTAACTTTAAATCAATTGATCAATATGTCAGGTATGTCACCATAAATGACAACCAAAAAGTGATTCATATCATCAAAAGGATCACTTTCCAACAATCTCTCCCTTTGGCATTGATGGCAACACTTAACAAAAAATGACTATGTGTTCCAACACAAAAATTGTCTCTCCTCTCTTCTTCTTCTATTTTGCTTCTCTCTTCTCATTTTTCTCTCTTCTCCCCATTTTTTTCTCATTTTTTTTTCTTCTCTCTTCTCCCCCTTTGACAACAATGCAAAAAGGTGCATAAAATAATACAACTAGTGCTTGCTCACCATTTTCAAAATATCTTGAAAATAATCTTCCAAGATCTTCACTTATGTGCTCCATGATTCAATCAATAGCTGACTAACATGAATTAGTTCATTCAGCGCATATGATGAAGTCTCTACTTCTTTCAACTCTGTAGGCATAGATTTTGTCAATGATTCTATTGTTTTCTCCATATCTGATAAATGTACTTCAAGAATTGATAGTTTAGGAGTGATCAAACTCTTCAACAAACCAAATCTTGACATGACTCCCCCTTTCTCTATATCCAATACATTCATTTTATCTAAAATAATTGTTACTTCTCTGTCCATTTCTATTACCGTTTGTGAGGAGGTCTCACAACTATCCATCATACTGTTCAAGTTTTCTCTGTCCTTAGCAATAATGTCTTCAATGTTCTGAACATGTCTAATAGGATTCAAGAAATAACTAAATAGTATTCTACCATGTGCAACACAACTCTATGCTTTTGTTGTAATAGATTTTAGAATGCCCAAGTCCCATGAAATAGACTGGAAAACTTCCATCAATTTCTTCTCCAAGTAGCTCTTTTCTGTCTTTTCTTCTACTATCTTCACTAGGGTCTCATAGTGACCATCAAACTCATCAAGTGCTAACTTCAAGTTCTCTACATCATCTCT
Source organism: Thuja plicata (assembly GCA_018584345.1). Lineage (NCBI taxonomy): Eukaryota > Viridiplantae > Streptophyta > Pinopsida > Cupressales > Cupressaceae > Thuja > Thuja plicata. The sequence goes on along the minus strand of MU225606.1, from coordinate 1,134,968 downwards.
ACTTTGGAAAACAATAGGTACTAGAATCAATTTATTCATAGTATCGATTACTCTAGACATTACCTTAGTTTTCTTGTCACTTTTCTGCTCAAATCTCTCCTTTGCTTTAGTGAGTGCGATGAAGGATAAACTCACCAACTCATCCTCATCCATGCGATCAACATCAACATCAATAGGTTTGTCTTCACTTGCCAAAAATAAGATAGAATATGTTTCAATTTCAGTTTTGACTTCAACTTTTGCTTCTTCATCTTTCTGCTCCATTTCTTTCTGTTATTCCTCTCTCTATTCTTCCTCTTTCTATTCCTCATCCTCAGCCACTGTATTGTCAATGTTTCCTTCAAATAGATCCTTCTCATCATGAGAAGTGTCATGTGTCATAGGCACACCAGAAACATAGAAATCTAGTTACATATCATCTTCACTTTTCTCAACACTTGCCTCAGCTGATTTGGAACTCTCTCCCATTCCTATGGGTGTAGGCATTGTAGTCTTATGAGGTGAAGCTTTCTCAGGAATAGTACTCATTAGTATCTAATCCAATTCTCTCTAATTCTCTTTAGTAACTTCTTCATATTGTCTTGACGTAATCTTTACTAACCTTGCCTTAGTCCTCAATAATGGTTTTAGTTCATTGAATATTCTATCTCTCTTGCATATAAATCATAGGTAACATGTTATAAATTGCTTGATTTCTGATAGTCTCATCTTCAATATGTGCTAATTTTTTTCTTATTTCCAATCTCCCATACAACTCTTCAGGTACATTGCCCTCTATCTCTAACAGATTTTTCTTGAAAACAAGTTGGTGATTTACTACAATATCTTCAATCATAAGTTTATCAGTTTCCCCATACGTGTCATAGTACTTGTTTATTGTAACTAGCTTCCCTTGCTCAATAGCTCTTTTCTCAATCATCTTCAAGTCCAGTTTCCAAACTTTTTTGTCACTTTCAGCTTTCTTCTCTTCTCTCTCAGTCCTTTTTTATTTTGGTGGTGAATTTGGTTTGGTGGATCTAGTGCTTCTCCAAGGTGCAATCTTAACTACCTCAACTTGTGATGTCTTCGGTGGTGGTGAAGGGGTAGAAAAATCAATAACAGTGAAAGTTGGATCATCTACCATCACAACTTTAGGATGTGGAAGGGTTGCAGTAGAAGTGCTTGCTAATCGAGAAGAACATTAAGTGTCAAAAACTCACATTACCCAATACTATCCAGTAAGTTGTAAATCTCATGATCACAATATATGCATCTTCCAATGTTGTTCTCTTAGATGTAAATTCCATAATGTCAGCCAATATCATACCTAAGCTCACTAGAGCTCAATCCACATAATCAGGGGCGGGATATATTTTGGTATCTTCATCAATTCTCCCCCTAAGGTCATGCTCGCCCATTCAGGTTGATTTCTCTTTATTATCATCAGTTGAAGATCCACTAGCATCTATTGCCTCTCCCTAAACCAATATCTCATTTGTCTCTTTGATTTTCCATATCTTACCACTGTTGTTATCTTCTACTTTCTTGAAACAACTGTCAAAATCACTCTTTAGTTCTGAAATAATTTTACCAGTATCATTTTCATTCTTCTTTGTGTTCATAGGAGGTGGTATTATTCCATTATTTACTCCATTATACCTGCAAAACTTTTCTATATGTCTTGGATTGTTGCATTTGTAACATATAGGAGGTCCTTTGTCCTGATTTACTTGTAACTTATAATACTTTGCAATGTGTCCAATGTTATTGCATTTGTAACATGTAGGTTTCACTAAAGGTTCTCTTCTATTGTCTTGTCTATATCTAGATTGATTTTGTTTCCTACATTCTCATTTCTTGTGCCCATATGCATTACAGTTAAAACAATAACCAAAAAAACTTTTAAAAGGGGCATTACCTCTGCAATCTCTTTTCATGTGTCCAAATTTGTTACAACCAAAACATCTACCTTTGAAAGGTCTGATCTTCTCTTTAGTTTCATCAAGAGTAGGTTTTTCTTTATCAATCTTTGCATCTTGTTTCTCTTCCTACTTCTTGAAACATTCAGCTTCATTGAAGCCAATACCAGTCATATCTCCTTTAGGTTTCTGTCTGTCACTTTGTTCATTGATCAATTCACTGCTCCTGTGAATTTTCTCAATGTGTTTCTTTGTCTCAATAAGTTCACCCTTTATGATTTGATTGTATTTCTTCAATTCTAGATACTTATTCTTTTAATGGTCACCCTCATTCTTCATTTGTTCCATCAAAACATTTACATTTTTCAAAGCTTCTTCAATCTTCTTTTTAGCATCTTTTTCCTGTTGAATCTCTTTAGCCATTGCTTCATTCTCAAGCTTCAAAGTGTCATTCTCTTGTTCAAGTTTCTATATCTGATCTGAATTGTCATTATATGAATCTTCCTTTTATCTAAACCACAAGGTCTTGCCTCTGATTTTTGGAAAGTTTAATCTAGTCTTTCAGTTTCTTGATGAATCCCTCAGCTCTCCTTAATTTGAATATCAAGTCACCATTTTCTACTTTTTCTTTATCAAGGTCTTCAAGTGCAGCTTAAAAGTTCTCTTGCAAATTATTTGAATCGATTATGATCTCGCTTAAGCTGTTAGGCTTTCTCTCCAAGGGCCAAAAGCTCTAAGACCAATTGTTATAATTAAGTAATACTAAGAGGAGGGTGAATCAGTATTACAACACTTAAAATAAACTTCAAACCAATTCCACATAAACCATAAGCATATTTTAATCAAAAGAACATAAGAAAATAGCACAGAACTCATAACACCATCATTTGTTGTCGAGGAAACCCTGGCCAAGGGAAAACCTCGGTGGAGATGGACCCACAAGCATGCACTAAAGTATAATGTCCATGTTAGGATACCTAGCCCTGTTAGGAGCCTAATATTACATAGTACAATTCCTTGTTAGAGGAATACAACCCTGTTAAAGGTATACAACACCCTGTTAGGGGCCAACTGAGCTTACAGCTCTTACAATAATACTTTTGTTACAAAGTGTTCTCAGTGATGAACAAAACAAGCATCTTCAATGCTTAGATAGTTCCAGTCATAGTTCTGCAATGATCTCTATCATCCTCTTCTCTTCTATTTGTATTACCTATCCATCACTCTTACATTTCTTCTTATTTCTTCTCTCTACAAAAATTCTTCATATATATATCTTTATCTTTACCAAATCGGCTCTCTTAACCAAATATTACATAGTCGACTCTCAATACAAAATAGATTTAACAAAGAAAATATTAAATACATAATCGGCGCTCTTATGTAATCAAAATATAGATTATCCACAACCATAATCCAACGTAGCTCGCCAAGATTCCACATCATACTCCCCAAATTATCGCTACAGTTCAACTGCTCTGTATCTATGTTCTGTTATTTTCGCATGTCTTCAAATCTCTCTAACTCTCTGTAATCGTCACCAAAATAAGATTGATCTTAGATGTAGGTCATACATACCCCATAGTATCTTCCTCTAAGCTTTCTCTCCATAACTCATTAATCTCGATCTTCAATGCCTAAAATACCTCTATATTTATGCTTTTGTACTTAGTCAATTTCATAATTGAATCATCAAAACTTAACTTCAAATCAATCGATCAATATTCAATATATGTTGCCATAAATTACAACCAAAAATTGATTCATAACATCGAAAGGATCACTTTCCAACACTTAGCACCATTATCTCTGATCAAGATAGGCTATCACCCCAAGCTTATCCCTAAGATACTCAAATGTATCCTCTACAAAGGCTTTGTAAATATATCAACAATTTATTCCGTAGGAGATACATACTCTGATCTTACTTCCTTTTCACTAACTTTATCCCACAAGAAATGATAATAGAAATATGTTTTCTTTTAATATTGCACAGGGTTCTTTGAAATATTTATAGCACTTGAGTTATCACAGTAAATAACAATAAGTTCATCAATGTGTATTCTCAAATCTTTCAACATTTGCTTCATCCAAATAACTTGAGTGCAATTAATAGTAGCAACAACATACTTAGCCTCACCAATAGATTGTGAAATACAATCTTATTTCTTACTTGTCCAAGAGATTGTGAAATACTGCAAAACCCAGATGAAATTAGTAACACAAAATCTTGTTGAAAATGGAAAAAATTTAAAACAAAGCACAGACGACAGTTCTAGGTCACAGACGACAATCTATGTAGATGACAAAGAAAAGATGCAGATGACTATTAGAGTGCAGACAAAAATCTGCGCAGACGACAGTCAAAGAGCGCAAACGATAGTCAACCAACACAAATAGTTGTCAAAGTGCAAACAGCGATTTATGAAAAATTAGAAAATTGTATACCTAAAAAAATGATGTCTTAGGAGTGCAGACGACCGATCTAAAGCACAAATGACAATTTGTAGAGATGATGGTCAACCTACGCAAATGAAAATTTAGAAACTAGGGTTAACTAATTGTTATTAAAAAGCAATTTTGAATTTTGAATAGCATTTAACTCTGTAAAATCAATGTTGTGTCAGAAACCTGAGAGCTAAAAACCTGAAATATCCCAAAAAATAGCTTAAAATATTAAAAAATTATGCTTAGTTTAACCCAGGCCAAGACAACAGTCTCTAAACAGAGACGACAGTCTCTAGGCGGAGATGACAGTCTCTAGGCAGAGATGACAATCTACGCAGATGATCATTTACTGCAGATGACCATTCCAGGGTGAAGATGACTCTACATGACAGTTTCTAGAATATTGCAAAAATTTTGATAAAGTGTTTAAATTTTAGGCATGTGGGTCCCACCGGGCGGGCCAAAATATATATGTTGAAAACCTACCTGTGTAGAACAAGTTGAAACATGCAAACGTTAGAGATATAAATCATATAAGCTACATTAACATGTAAAAACTCATTCCTACACAAAGCTTTCCACCATAACCTCCAATGAGCCAAACAAGGGCACCCAAGCCTTGTTAATTTGCTCTTAGAGAGGGTTGTGGGTATGCTCTCCCAACACAATATGTAAATCCCACTTGATTTGAAATAAAGAGATGAATGCAAAGTAAATGCACACTACATGCAATGATATTGAATAATTTAAGAGTTATTTATGAAGAACTTGTCTCAAGCATTCAATGAAATGGAAGAGAAGTAGATGAACTCTAAATGCTAAGATCGAGTATTGAATGAAACTAGAAATACAACTACCATGATTTAATGCAACATCTACCAAACAAGGTTAGTATAAACTCTAAATGAATGCAAGAAAATTCTAAGCACATACTAGCATGATAACTCTAATGCAATAATAATGGGTGATTTACTCTTCAAAAGACTCCTATTTATAGGATTTTGGAGGGCTTTGGGTGAGGTGGATCACATGTGGCATCCACATAGGTGCCACATAAGGATACATAAGCCATGCAAGAGGAATAGTTAGCTCATGTGTGACAAACTTGGGATGTGATGGGTCAATGTGTACTTCAAGTACACATGTAAGAGATTTGTCATAGATGTGTAAGAAAAAATCATAGATTTGGTCCAATTATTACTTTTAGAAAGTGTAAGAGGGTGTCATCAAGGTTATAAGAAACCTTGTTTGAGCAAAATTAGAATTCTTTGAAAAGATAAATTTTGGAAATTTGCTCACATGTGTGAGCAAATAATTAGGACTAATGGATGTAGGAATCCTAAAATTTACCTAATTAACCTTAGTTAATTAGAAAAAAGGTCTATTTGGTGAGAGTGATGTGAGGTAGGGTAGGATCTAGGCCTAGATTTGGGATTAATCTAAAATTAATCTTGGTTTAGAAGAATATTAGCATATGAAGGGAATAAATAAATTAAAATTTATTTAAAGGGAGATTTTATGGAGGGAGGTATTAAATAGAATTTAATAAACTTGGAGGAGAGGTATTTAAATTAAATTTAAATACTATAGCATAGTGATCCCAATTAATTAAATAAATTTAATTAAATAGGTAGAAGTATATAACAGATATAATTAATTAATAATTATAATTTTAAGGGACGATTTTAGGTGTCTACACATCCTTAGCACTATTATCTCTGATCAAGACGAGCTATCACCCCAAGCTTATCCCTCAGATAATCAAATGTATCCTCTGTAAAGGCTTTGTAAAGATATCAACAATTTATTTCGTAGTAGATACATACTCTAATTTTAATTCCTTTTCACTGACTTTATCCATCAAGAAATGATAATATAAATATGTTGCCATTGAATGTTGCATAGGGTTCTTTGAAATATTTATAGCACTTGAGTTATCATACTGAATAATAATAGGTTCATCAATGTTTATTCTCAAATCTTTCAACATTTGCTTCATCCAAATAACTTGAGTGCAATTAATAGTAGCAGCAACATACTTAGCCTCAGTAGTAGATTGTGAATACAATATTGTCTCTTACTTGTCCAAGAGATTAGTCTCTTACCCAAGAAGAATCCACCACCACTTGTACTTTTCTTGTCATCAACATTTATTTCCCACTTTGCATCTCTATATGCACAAAGTGTAAAATCATTATCCTTACCGAACCACAAGCCATATTCAATTATTCCTGTCAAGTATCTGAATATTCTTTTAATAGAAACATGTGATTCTTTTGATTATGATTAAAATCTTTCCACAATACAAATAGTGTTCATTATATCAGGTCTATTCTAAGTTAAGTACAACAATCCACCGATCATAGATCTATATCTTGTTTGATTTACACAAGGGGATTCATCATCTCTAGTCAATTTGCAACCAGTAACCATAGGGGTTCTATTTGGTTTTGAATCTTCCATACCAAACATTTTCAACAACTCTCTAACATACTTGGACTGTGTAATGAAAATTCCCTTATCCAACTGTGTAACTTGCAATCCAAGAAAGAATTTCATTTCACCTATCATAAACATCTCAATTTTTTTTTCACTTCATTATCAAATCCTTTATTCAATTTATCTTCACCACCAAATATGATATCATCAACAAAAACTTCAGCAATCAAGATATTATCATTAACTACTTTAAAGTACAAATTAATGTCAGTTGTACCTTTACTCAATCCAATCTTTGTCAAGTACCTATCCAATCTAGCATACCAACCTCTAGGGGCTTGATTCAATCCATACAATGCTTTATGCAATTTAAAAACCATGTTTCATTCATTTGTTAGTGTAAATCCATCAAGTTTTTCAATGTAAACATCTTCTTCTAACTCACCATTCAAGAATGCAGACTTGACATCCATCTGATAAACTTTGAAATTTATGTAAGTTCATATGAAAGAAGTAATCTAAAAACTTCAATTCTAGATACATGGGAAAAGGTCTCTTGAAAATCATTACCTTCCATCTGTGAATACCCTTTGCATATTAGTCTAGCTTTGTTTTGAACCACTTTTCCATCTTCATTCAAATTGTTTCTGAATACCCACTTAGTTCTGATCACATTCTTGTTCATAGGTCTAGGAACAAGAGTCCAAGTCTTGTTCTTCTCAACTTGATCCAACTCTTCTCTCATTGCTTTTATCCAACTCTTATCATTACAAGCTTCTTTTACATCTTTAGGATCGTATTCAGATAGAAAACATGTTTCATCTCTAGCAATTCTTCCTCTACTTTGAACAACTCTATTATTGTCACCAATAATAGCATTTTTAGAATGATTAATCCTTACATACAGTGGAATCTTTGGAATAGGATTTATATCAAACCCTTCAATTTCAATATCTTTCTCATTAGCAATAGGTTCAACCTGTTCATTTGATTCATTCTGATCCTGATTCTGATTTTGTACTTCCACAATCTGATTTTTCTCTTTAACTATGTCATACCTGCAATTTCTTTCTGATCTCTGCACATTCTCATCTACTCTAACATTTTCACTTTCAACAATCTTCTTTATTCTATATTTATAACATTTATATTCTTTTCTCTTTGTGGAGTATCCAAGAAAATTTCATTCATCACTTCTAGGATCAAACTTTCCAATATCCTTGTCTCTCTTAATATAACATTTCCTACCAAATATTATAAATTATTTCACTAGAGGAGCATGATCATACCAAAGTTCATATGAAGTCTTACCAGTTCCTTTCTTTATCTAAACTCAATTCAAGGTATAAACTGCAGTGCTCACAGCTTCTCTCCAGTAGATCTGTGGAACATTTCCTTCAATCATCATAGTCCTAGTTGTCTCTGGGATAGTTATGTTCCTTCGCTCTATAACACCATTCTATTGTGGAGTCTGCAAAGTAGAATTCTTCCTCTTTATCCCGTGTTCTTCACAAAAAGCATAAAATTCACTAGATGTTAATTCCCCTTGTCTATCTAATCTTAGGCACTTCAATCTCTATCTAGACTCTATCTCAACCATCATCTTGAATATCTAAAATTTATGATAGGCTTCTGATTTTTCTCTCAAAAATGTAACCCACATCATTTTTGAAGAATCATCAATGAATAGCATGAAGTATCTATCCCCATAATAGCTTATTATCTTAGTAAGACCACACAAATCTTTATGTACCAAATCCAGTAATCCATTTGAAGTGTAAGTCTTACTCTTAAAAGTAGGATAACAGTTACAAAGGGTGGACAAATTGTTTGATAAAAATGAACTGACTTATAGCATCTCCTATGTCAATACAGTTCCAATGAAGTACAATTTTTGCCTTAGTTTCAGAATACATAGATCTCTCTCTGCTCTTTCTACCACACACTTCGCAATCACAAATGATTTCCCATTTATCCATATTACAATAAATAGTCAACAACAAGGTCTTTTAGGATCAATACAAATAAATTATATGAATAATAAGCTCAAATGAAATGTGATCCAAATCAAGTCATCCAAGAATTAGATAGGACCCAAAACATCATCTACGAACACGCAACAACTTTGCCAAATCCACGCCATGAATTGCAACATGTTACTTCACCAAGTTGGCTAAGACCTAAATGAAGAAATGCCAACACACTAGAAAATCACCAAATGCGATCACCATGAACCGTGAACATGGTCATAAAACAATCCAAGAACATCAAAAAGAAGCATGAATAACCTCTCAAACCTCCATAACATCTCAACATTGAAATCCAAACTCATCTTTGTATTGTTCATCATGAACACTAAATACTGAACTCTATCACGACAAAAAGATAGCTTGTTGAGCTCTGAATCATGAACAACACTAGCTGAGGAAACAAAATTAAGTCCTCAGGCATCCACCAACTTCACGTCTATTGAATCAAAGAAACCGATCCATACCAAAGAAAAACCTCAATGTTTGAAATATCCTAAACAACAACTCTGAAATACTAGCACCTGATAAATCAATCATATCTCACTCAACTTGTCATGCGAAGCTCTGTAAGTTGACCAGAATCAACTACAGATATATTTGAACCATCACTTACGGTCACAGAACAAGATCTACAACATATCACCAGAACAACTGAAATCATCTCTATTGAAAAAAACATATTGTCTGCAATAGCAATAGTATGTTAACATCAATGACAAAATATTAATGTCAGCACACATAGAAAAGGTTTAATCAACAATCTCTTTCATGCTCAACAATCTCCCAACGTTCCTTAGTTGTTATTAAATTTTGATTGAAATAAAATCAACAATTCATAATAGATATTACTTGATTAGATATTATACTCCTCATAACTTAAAATGAGACAGACTAGGTAGAGACAGGAAAAACACTTTTAAACTTTACCATCAAATAAAATTCTTGTACCATATTGGTCAAAACAAAAATAGAGCTCATTAATATTCTTGATGACCTAGTTGCACTAACACTCAATTCAATCTAGTTTCTCATAAGCTTTAATCTATTGTTAGCCAAGTGTAGTGTCAAAATTTACATATTTTTACAATTTCACATTATGTTTTGAATTCACTATAGCCCATGCATTAATGATATATTTGTTGGAAGTACAATAATGGGAAAGAAAGATACTGAGAGGGGGGTGAATCAGATCTTAAAACTTAACCACTTAAAACAAATTGATCCACATTCATACATATATGAATTTAACCTAACATCAGATAGTATCCACAACATGAAATATATAACTCATAACTCAGAATTTTGGTAACCCAGAAACCAAAATAGGTAAAACTGGGGTGGGGATGACACCCACAAAATCTTCACTAGTGCAGCAATAAAGTGTGCTTGTTAGGGCTACAAGAGTTTGATTACAAAATACAATCTACCTGGTTAAAGGTCTGTTCGGTTAAGAACTAAAGATCATTACAATCTACCTTGTCAAAGGATTTCAACTTACAGTAAAGTAAGCACTCAGCTAAGAGATTTAAAATGGTCTGCTAGAACCACTCTGTTAAGAGATTTCACCTGATACACTTGTTAGAATGTTTCAAGTAGTAATCCTTCATTATGCACTCAGATGCTGATGATGGATTTTCTCTTTCCAATACCTTTTGTGATCTCACAATCTGATATGTCTTTACTCTACTCTTCACTACTCTGTCATTCTTCTTGATCTAAGCTTCTACTCAAAATAACTCACTGTTCATCTTTTATGAACACAAAAACCCTTCTCTTTCACACTGTATCTCTCTATGTATATCTTCTAGGGTTAGAAGCAATCATATATGTCTTTACAGATCTGGCAACGAGATCTAGATCAATGATCAAGATCTATTATTTATGCCCCCAAGGCATTCTGATTTCCTGATTGGCTTCATGTCATGCATAGTATAAAAAAATTAAATGCATAATTAAATCAGTAGAAAAATATTAAATGCGTACATATGTCAGCCCAAATCTCATACAAGTCATCCTAAACTTTTCACATCAAATTTTGAATCAATCCTGACATGTATGCAAAAACTGTTCTGCTCGGCACTTAACATCTTTGTCACTCAGCACTTAATATTCTACTCAGCTTGGCATGATGCAACTCGGAAACCTAAAACTTGCTCAGAAATGTTGCTCGGCCTTGAATGTTTAGCTCAGCCACAGTGATAACCAACTAAAACTGCCTAAGTAAATGACTAAGTGTTGGTCACTAATCATCAACAAAACTTAGGGATTAACAATCTCCCCCTTTGATATTAGTGGC
>MU225606.1:1108732-1123807 GCA_018584345.1 Thuja plicata | reverse complement strand
CTGCCTAAGTAAATGACTAAGTGTTGGTCACTAATCATCAACAAAACTTAGGGATTAACAATCTCCCCCTTTGATATTAGTGGCAAAAACACACTTATCATTTCTTTCGATTCGTTCCATCCAAAATATTGCCTAGGTACACAATGTACTCCCCCTAGGAATGTACACCATACTACATACAAAATTTTACATAGTATACATGCCTTCAAAAAAAAAATTTACATTGATACCTGTACTGATCTCTTTACATTGTATCCCTGTCAGATTCCCCCTTGTTTTTGTCACTGATTGCAGGTGGGTTCAAGTTATACTTATCCAAAAAATATTTATGGAGGTGTAAGGTGGACGCAAATGGAGTGTCCCAACTGTCCTTAACAAACTTCATAATCTCTAATTTTACTTCTAGCTTGGCAACTAGACTTACTAAAATTTTTGTAGTGGAGAGATGTGAATTTCTCTTAACCAATTCTTTTGCAGCTGAAAGTTCTTTCTAAATTACCTCCAGATGAGGTATCAGGTTTGTCTAGATAGTAATCAATTTGGTCCTTATCTGACCATCTTCAACCATGAGCTCGGCTATCCTCCTTTGTGCATTTGTCAATCTGTTAAAATGTAAGGAGCTAGTGCTAGCATCCATACTCAGTGAACTTCCAGTTGACTTTAAGTCTAATTGCAATTTCTCTATGGCCTGTAGATTATCCTTTGTGAAGAATTCAACATCACATAATTTCTTATACAAAGAATAAACATTAGTTGCAACTTCCTCCAAAATTTCTACAAGAGAAGAAAGTTCAACCTGCTTTACCGCAATCTCTCCTGAGATTTTTGCCAGTACTTTGTTCTCAAATTTTCTCTCGGACCATTGCAATAACTTTTCATTAGATTCAATGTTATCATCATTCCCCTTTTGCACAATCTGAACTAACTATTCAAGAATAGGAGCGTGAGGATTGTCATCTTCCATATCAAAAGCTTTTACAAATATATCCTTGATTTCATGTAACACCTGCTTTTTCTTCTGCTCTCTTTTCATTTCTTCCTACCTTTTCTTCCTCTTGAGTAATTCTTGAAGAGTCTCAATTTGTTCATAAGATAAAACATTTGGATCCCATGGTGGAATCACAATAACTTCATCTAATGTGGCATTAGGAGTGGGAGACTTCTTCCTCATGATTTTCCTCCTCTTAAGTTCAGGTGAGCTACAGCTCGGCTTTGTTTCCTCAATACCTTTTCCTATATGAGTAGTAGTCACCATTACATTTTCTAATTCAGTCAAAATTGCCTGTTGATCAGGCGTACCTCCTATTTTAGGTCCAGTGGGAGTAGATAATTCTAAGTGTGGTAAACCAACCAACACTTGCATTGCCTCTTGTTCTTTAGGTTCATTGTCGGTATCCCTCATCTCCTCACCACTATCTAAGACTGTTTTTACAACCTCTAAAATAGGTGAATTTTGTATAATTACCTCTTGTTCATTTGTTTTCTCCTTTTCTGATTCCTTTGGTTCAACTTTATCCTCAGGTTTCTCTTGAGTTCTCTCTTCATCTTCCTCTGTACTCTTCTCTCCTTCAGTCTTAGTAGCCTTAATAGGCGATTCTATAGTTGTGTCTCTCGGCTCATCCTGACCCTCGGCATCCAAATTTATAGAGTCATCAATTGTGACATCAATTGGACTATCTGTTGTTAGATCAACAGTATTTACTGTCTCTGTTTGTTCTTTTGGTTCTGCTCCAGTCTTGTCAGGCTCAGTAGTAATTTTCTCTTTTTCTTTCTGTGGTGCAGGGGTGGTTCCAATTTCTTTATCCTTCGGCTTAGATGTTCCTTCATCAGTATTCTTCTCTTTTGGAGCAATCAATCCAAAGATTTCCTTCCAAATCCTAGTACTCTATTGTACTACACTTTCAATATCATTTTTCAAAATAGCATAACCTCTCTATTTAGGTATGAATTTATGCTTATGCTCCTCAACAAATTTTTCTATTTGTTTTTTAGTTAGCTCAGGAATGACTTGAGCTAATGTGCCTTCTCGAATTTGTCTCTCAGTTGTGAGTGCAAATTCCCATTTGCTGGATAGAAACTCATACAACTCACTCAGCACATTGTTTCCTATCTCTATAGGAGTTAACTTGAAATTGCACATCATATCTAATAGTGCTTCTTGAACTTTGTGCTTATCTTCTAACTTCAATTTCTCATATTTGATAAACTTAAAACCAGATAACCTTGCAGAATTTCTCAAATTCTCACATACCTTATTAAATCAGTTGGTCTCTTGAATGATGTTGTTGGTATGTTGCTGGGTTTATCAGTTTCAGTCTTTTCTTCATCACTTTCTGAATCCAGATGTAGTTTCCTTCTAGGTCTCTTTACCTGTAGGCTCGGCACAGCCTTTGTTGCAAATTTAGTTTTTGATACAAAACTACTCTCTCCAACCTTCTTCTTTGCATATACATTTGTTTTCACTGCTGGAGATGTAACAGTAGATGCTCTTGTCCTTGGCCAATTGGCAATGGGAGGGGTAACTTTAGGTTTTGCTTGAGTCGGTTTGGTTACCTTGGCTACTGCTCATTACTTTCCTTTTGCCTTAACAGAATCTCTTCTTCAGATTCACTAAATTCTACTTCTTCTTCTTCAGATACATCTTCTCCTTTTCTAGTAGATATGCCTATAGGTGCATCCTCTAGCTCCTCATCACTCAAAAATCCAACCATTTTCTTCACATTTTTCACAATATTTTTCCTCTTTCTCTCCATGGTTCCTGCCTTAAGATTCATAGATATCTTTGCCTTAGCTTCATCATAATTTCCAAATCTATTTGCTTTTGTATCAATCTCCTCTGCTAGGAGTGTTGTGATAGTTGTCGACGTTTCATCAATGTTAACTTCATAGGGAAATGGCTCCATCCATGATACCCTGGGTGTCACAGCCTGAATGTATGTATAATCTGTGTCAACTAGAAAACATATCTCCTCATAGTTCTTTTCCACAAGTGAACTAGGAATTCTAGACCTCAACCTCATTCTTTTTTTGAATTCCACATAGTAGTTTCCCATAATACTATTGAAATTATTGCCTAATTTCTTAATACATTCACTAATCTGCACAGTAATAGGTCTATCCTTCTTCCAAACAATATTTCCCAGTGTAGGAAATGACTTCTGTACATAGAAGAATATGCAAACTAGTAAAGAGCCAAACTTACATGATGAGCTTTTAGATTTTCTGATCGATAGTAAGTTCTCAGCTAGTTGTGTCAATTGCAGCTTGGCAAGGTCGTAGGTGTGATTCTTCTTGACTATATTCCATGCTTGGTCCATAGCTGTGCAGGGAACATTATCCAGTCAGCTCGACTGATAGAACTTATGTGCAATCACTCTCACTCCAAAGTCTTGTTCTAAATCTTCAATTGTAGAGATAGTCAGACCTCTATTGTTCTAGACAGCTCCAGTGTTAGCTATTATCTCTTCTTTACTTTGATCTCTCATTGTTCTCTTTCCACTGATAACAAGATATCTAGTTACTCGATGAATAATATCTTTAGTAATCCTGACTGGTCCATTGTCCAGCCACATATGCATATTATGAACTCAGCTTAGAACAACCTTGATCCATTCATCCTTGAAGTCTGGTAGAAAATATAGGGCACGAGTTAACCCTTTGTCGGCTAAATGCTTGAATTCATCTTTTAGAACTCCATTTTTGCATAACTTGTTGTAGGATTTCCTCAATTCACTATCACCTACTTCGCCAATCTTAACCATGTAACAAGATCTAACATCGTGGATCATAAGTACCTTTGGTGGAATAGATGAGAGGGCTCTGTTCAGATCACCTAAAATTGCACTTTCGGGAATGGCTCAAAAGTTAGGAGGTGCGCATGCATCACTTCTTACTAGCTTAATTTGTTTCAGCTCCTCCTCCATTCCTTTGACTGGTGCAGAAGAAATTGTAGCCATAATCTCTGAAATTAGGGTTTGAAAATGAAGAACAGGGTACCTTGGTAAGTAACACTTCGCATTTTTCACCTTAGGGTTGCCGACGGCATGCTAACAAGATTTTTGAAACAAACTTTACTAAGATCAATTCTGCAACTTCTTCAATCGCTCTATGAATACTGAAAATCACAAGGTAAAATGAAGAATAAACTATTTGTCCTTATATAGACTCGAAAGGTCAAGGTAGGTAAGCAATAAATATTTTGACCATTAGGCTAGTGCAAACTAGGTGTCATTGGCCGACTAACACAACTTGCATACCACTCGTCTTACCATACTCGACCATCACAAAACTTACTCAGCCAACCAACTCGGCACCTATAGTGCAGATAACTCTTCTCGGCACTTGTCACAAACATGTCCTAGTGCATCTCAACATATGCAGATATGGACTTTGGCACATTTGCATGTTAGGAACTGATGTAAGTTTTGAAATTTAAATGCATTTCCTTACATACCTCTATTGCTCAGTTAGAGATGGTGTGATCACCTGATCCATTAGATTGGGTGACCTCAGCTTCAGTGGTTTCACTGCTGCTCAACTATGTTTTCCTTACCCATGTCTGGTTCATCTGTGCTCTTATTTCCTCAATAGTAGGAGTAGGTACTCTTGTCCAACACTCTCTCTTAGTGTGACTAATCTTCAAACAACTAAAGTAGACTAGGATTTCATTCATCCAACTCTTAGATTTCCATCTAAAATGTGTCTTTAAGCAATCTTCAGGTGCATGTCCATATTCTTCACAGTAATGACAACTCTGCCTTGTATTATATTCCCAGTTGTAAGTGTTGCCTTTCCTAGGTGCTTTTGTTTGTGTCTTTGATGTCCATTGTTGTTTTGCATTGGATCTACAGTCTTGTGCTTTATGACCATGTTTCTGACACTTGTAACAATAACCATTAAATCTTGGTTTGGGAGGTGCATCACTTGCTTCATCCCAACATTCATGTGCTTTATGTCCAAATTTCTTGCAATTAAAATAGTAACCATTGAACTTAGGTTTAGGATTGGAATTACTTGTCTTGCTTCGGCAAATTCTTTTTGTATGACTTGGTTTTCTACAGTGGTGGCAAACAGGCTTGTTGTGCTTTGTCTTTGCATTCCTCCTTTCACCATTCTTACATGATTCTTCTTTTTTAGTAGATGTTTTTGGTTTAGTGTGACCTAATCCAAAAGAATCTTTTGGTCTTCTTGATGCTTCCATTAGATTCTCAAAATGAATCAAAGCTTCATTAGATTTATTCAGCCTTTCATTCATTTCCTTCTCAGATCTCAAATCATCTTTCAATTGATTATTCTCAGATCTCAGATTCATCATTTCCATATCTTTCCTACTAATCTCCTGATTTGCAAGTAGCAATTGATTTGCCATGTCAACCTGATTGATTGTCATCATTTGCACATCATGTGTCCTTTCATCAATTCTGACAGTCATCACTCTTTTATCTTCTTCTACCATAGCTTTGTCATCTTCAGCTTTCTTCTTTTATTCCACTACTTCACATAGTCTCATTGTCTGCACTTCTTGTTCTCTTTTCAATTTTTTGACTTCTTCACATAGTACATTGTTCTTTTCCAGTAGATCTGCAATTGATGTATTTCTCTCAGTAGAATATCCATTCTGAAATAGATTTGTAGTGTCATCTTCCTGATAATGAGTATCATTCATTGGTTTGGCCAAATATTTCCTAGCTGTCAATGATTTCTTCAATTCCTGTCTTGCTATCTCAAGCTGATGTAATGCTAGTTGAATCTTGATCTTTTGATTCTCAATGACTTTACCCAACTTGTAAACCTCCATCTCAAGATCTGTACTCACAAGATGATTAAAAGCTTTTGTAGGAGAATTGCGCTCTAATACCAATTGTTGGAAGTACAATTATGGGAAAGCAAGATACTAAGAGGGGGGTGAATCAGATCTTAAAACTTAACCACTTAAAACAAATTGATCCACATTCATACATATATGAATTTAACCTAACATCATATAGTATCCACAGCATGAAATATGTAACTCATAACGCAAAATTTTGGTAACCCAGAAACCCAAATAGGTAAAACTGGGGTGGGGATGACACCCACAAAATCTTCACTACTGCAGCAATAAAGTGTGCATGTTAGGGCTACAAGAGTTTGATTACAAAATGCAATCTACCTAGTTAAAGGTCTATTCGGTAAAGAACTAAAGATCATTACAATCTACCTTGTCAAAGGATTTCAACTTACAGTAAAGTAAGCACTCAGCTAAGAGATTTAAAATGGTCTTCTAGAACCACTCTATTAAGAGATTTCACCTGATACACTTGTTAGAATGTTTCAAGTAGTGATCCTTCGTTATGCACTCAGATGTTGATGACAAATCTGCTCTTTCCAATACCTTTTGTGATCTCACAATCTGATATGTCTTTACTCTGCTCTTCACTGCTCTGTCATTCTGCTTGATCTAAGCTTCTACTCAATATAACTCACTGTTCATCTTTTATGAACACAAAAACCCTTCTCTTTCACACTATATCTCTCTCTCTCTGTGTGTATCTTCTAGGGTTAGAAGCAATCTTATGTCTTTATGGATCTGGCAGCGAGATCTACATCAATGATCAAGATCTATTATTTATACCCCCAAGGCATTCTGATTTCCTTATTGGCTTCATGCCAGGCATAATATAAAACAATTAAATGCGTGATTAACTTAGTAGACAGATATTAAATGCATACATATGTCAGCCCAAATCTCATACAAGTTGGCCTAAACTTTTCACATCAAAGTTTGAATCAATCCTGACATGTATGCAAAAATTGTTCTGCTCGGCACTTAACATCTTTGTCGCTCGGCACTTAATATTCTACTCGGCTCGGCATGATGTAACTCAGCAACCTAAAACTTGCTTAGCAATGTTGCTCAGCCTTGAATGTTTAGCTCGGCCACAGTGATAACCAACTAAAATTGCCTAAGTGAATGACTAAGTGTTGGTCACTAATCATCAAGAAAACTTAGGGATTAACAATATTTTCATATTTCAATAACAAATATTTTATTTCACTTTTCAAGAGTACAAGACATTTGCACACATAAAATCTCAGCAAAATTATCTTTGAAGATAGTGCAACACAAGAATGTATGAATGATGTCCTAGCATCCTTAGAATTTTTTAGATTAAAGAGAATATTTTTTGTGTGTTTCTTATGAAATATTTTATTCCTAAATGAAAAAGTAACATCTCTTTTCCTCCTACCCGAGCCAAAAAAAAAAACCAAGAATTCACTCATTTTGAAAGGACTCTTTTACTCTTTTGGGAATTGAAGCTCTATATCTTTCAAAGCCCTTTGCAAAATACTAAATTTGTTTCAACTCTCAACCACTTGCTTGTTATTCTACCATTGAACATTATTGGTTCACATCGGTAGTAAGACTCTTCAAAAGGGAATGCAGTAATAGTTATATCATGGCATCCTTTGAAGTAGATCATCATTGTCGGTAACACTCATATTTAGCTTATTTTATGCAATATTTACTCTTTAAAGCGAGATCACCTCTTTATTGTAGGAGTAAATATCTCTTTCTATTTATTTTACTTGCATGAAATGTTGTTCTTCCTTACATACTAGGTTTGAGACAATTATCAAACAATCCATTTCATGTACTTTTAACCTTAATTAGCTAAGATTTAAAAGTATTCATTGTGTCAATTATCTAGGCTATTGAGTGGAGGTCGAAATACCAAAGTGAGGGACTTAGTCGAGAAAAACTCCTAAATGGCCAAAATATTTGTTTCTATCTCTATGCATATGCAAGTTGAGGCGATTTTGTTGGTATAAATAAGGTTTTGGACCTAGTAAAGTCTTGGACCTAGCATTTTCGCTAGTTCCTAGTAGGGGACTCATTCACATGACTTAGGTCCTAAGTGTCCTTCTAAATGCTTGACTAATTATTACATAATCTTATCTCATGAGAACTATTTTTAGTTACTTAAGGCAACACTTCAGTTGTCTCAATGCATAGGATTATGACACGTAACAATCTTGTCTAATCATATATCTCATATTGCCTTTACAAGGAAGGCCTCTCATGTACAATTTCATGTTCATTTGTTGAATTCAACCATTGACAAATATTTGCATTGTTAAAGAATTCTATTTTTCCATTCTCTCTTGTGAAAGTTATTTTAGTCTTGTGGGGTTCCTGGTGGTGTTGAGAAGTCACCAATCTACTTCAACGTTGTATTAGAGCTACAAATCTAAAAGATTTTCCTAAATTTGAGAGATGTGTTTTGTCTTGAAGAAATTGTTAGGTACATATTAGATTTTCCAAGACCTTGCAATTGAATCCAAGGCATTAAATAAAGTCAAGTTTTCATTTAATTTCATCAAATTTTGTTGTGTTTTGCCAAATCTACAAGAAGTGTGGAGATTAGTTGATCCAAAAGATCACTATTTTTTCTAAGCATTTTGGGCCCAAATTAAAATCGTCATAACAGTTTAGAGGTTAATCCAATGACTTTTTGACTATAAATTTGTCAATTTTTGGCAAAAATATTTTTGAGGGAAAAAATTGTATAGGTTGGATGTACTTCCCCCTAAGAAACAGCACGAGTGTCATTATCATTTCGTTAGAAAATAAAAAAATATTATTCATTTTCTATAGCAATCTATGGCCCAATTACTACCTCCTTTGGTCAATATTATGGACAGTGGTTTTGTTAACCTATGCAAGCTTTGAATTGTCTGTCATCATACCTTTCATTATCTGCAACATTTTCTTTGCGGGCCAGATTGTAAATTCTTTCATTGGCTTTTTTCGTATTTTGATTGGCACATCTTGTATATGGTCAACAATTAGGCATGTATTTCTTGAGCGACACGCATTGTACGTGGTTAGACTTTAATTTTGTGTGTGTTAAAGGCTTGGCACTAGCTCCATAAGCCCACACGCTAGGCACCTAGCCTAAAAGTGCATAGTGCCTCCTTATACCATGTTGTCATCTACATTATCCTAGTGGTCCACTAATCCTCCACCACCTTGTCATCAATGGCCACCACTAGGCGACATGGGCTTTTTATTTTTCTTTTTGTGCACAATCGATCCTATGGGAACCTGGGGTCGACCCCTATGTAGCCCCCATGAACCCTTCTTGAACCCATATTTTCCATAAAAGAGGGATTTATACTAGGGCAGATGGAGGCAAAAAAATTCAAATGAGATACTACTAGAAAGCTATTTTTGCCAATTTTCAAGTGTTACATGTGGTTTTTCAAAAGTTTATTGTTTGAGCATAGTTTTTATTTGAATTTTGATCTTCATTTTTGTCTCCCAAGCTCATAATGTTTTTTTCGTTGTTTTTGGATTCTATGATTAATGTAGTGTTTGAAAGATATCAACGAGCTCTTTCAAGCCATACATGCACTTTTTCCCTATTATGTCCCAAGTATATGTTTGATTAATTTTTTTTATTTTCTCATCTTGAAGGATTAGTAGGAGATTTGGCAAATGAAGAAGTGTTGTCTTGATCTAATCACTTCATTTTAGCTATATTTTGTGTAATTGTCTCTAATTTATCATTGTTGTAATCTTAGGTTATTAATTCATCCTTCTATAATCAATTTGACTAATGACAAATATGAGTTGAGGCAAAAAGGTATTGCATCACATTGTAGGTGGCTTAATCTTTTACATCAACTTTATGGACTAATTCCTTAACAAAATATATAATGGAAGAAATAAATTTGGTTTAATTCGAATGATCATATCATAGAATTCACTAGGTGTAGTTTCAATGCTAACATCTTTGAAAAATCTATCATATTTTAGAAATTAGGTGTCTATTCATAGTTATGGCCAAAAATTTGAAAGGAGGTCAAATTGCAAACTTGATTAACATGTCTCTTACATCAAAAATCTATAGGGAGCTCAAATGACAAATCAAGAATACATGAAGCTTAACATCCACCAACATATTAAAATCTACATGTCCTCTCAAAAAGACGTGAAAGGTAAAGAAAAACCCAATCCAAAATAAAAATCATTTTGAAAGCTACAAAGGTCATACAAATATTTCTTCAATTTACAAACCAAATTACTTTTACCTTTTTACCATGTAGTGCTCTAAATATGTCATATAAATATCCTCTTCCAAATCAAAATGAAGGAAAACGATCTTTACACTCATTTGCTCAATCTCTAAACCACAAGAAACAACAATAAAAAGCAAAAAACTAATGGATGTCATTTTTGCAATATGATAAAATATCCCATCACAATCAACACCCTCAACCTAAGAGTTGTCTTTCACCTCCAACATTGATATATACATCTCAATACCTCCATTTGAACCAATCTTTTTTAAAACACTCATTTGTTACCAATAGGTTTTTGTTCTTTAATTGATGGTACAACAACTAAGTATCATTCTTTTTCAAAGCTACTATTTCTTCATCCATGTCAATTTTTCAATATTCTACATTTTTCATACCTAATGCCTCTTCAACAGATCTTGGTTCATTCATGTTAGTATTCAAAGAAAAAATACATCTTCAATCATCAGGTGAATACCTTTCAAGTGGTTTTTTGTGTCTTGTAGACCTTTGAGCATGGTAAGTTGGAGATTCTTCTTCCTCTTCTGAAGATTCAGAGCTAAATGAGCTCTCGTCGACTTCTTGTCTATCTAGGTTTCTTGATTCAACTTTTTCAAACATAAAGGAAATTGAATCACATCTTCTTGTTTAATTTGTTCAGGTTGCAATGTAACATTAGAAGGCTTAGTTTCTCCAAAAATAACATTTCTACTATATAGTATCATCTGTGAAACAAGGTCCTAAAGATTTATATCCTTTCAAACCATAGTTGTATACAATAAAAATACATATCATAGCATTGTTCCCCAACTTTGTTTGCTTATTCTTTAGAACATGTGCATGTACCTCACAACCTAAAACTCTAAGATGTTTCAGTTAAGGCTTGTGACTCAACCACACCTTTGTAGATGTTTTATTAACAAAAGCTGGTGTAAAAGACATGATAATTATGTAGCAACTAGTGACAATTGCTTCAACCAAGACTCGTGTTCTAGACCAGCACCACTCAACATACTCCTAGAATTCCACATTAGTGTCCTATTCATTCTTTTTGCAACTTCATTTTGTTGTGGAGAAAATTGAGTTGTCTTGTGTCTATCAATGTCAATCTTTATAGAATCAGTCAAAATCATCAAAGGAAAAATTACCATCATTATCAATCCTCAAACATTTTATTTTGTTTTCAATTTGCAACTCAACCATTGCTATAAATTCTTTAAATCGACTAAAAACCATTAATTTTCTCTTTAAAAAATATACCCATGTCCTTTTGCTACAACCATCAATAAATGAAGCATAATATGTGAATTTTCTAATGGAAGAAATATCTACAAGACCAAACACATCAAAATGAATAAGATTCAACACAACCTTCATGAGAACTCGAGTAAAACCAAACACAAAATAATGCAACACTCGTAGCAATAAAAAATAATAATAATGCAATGCTCACATAAAGTAACATCAAGATTACAATCATTCAAAGCTTCAACAAGGTTTTTATTTTTCAAGATCCTTAGACCATGTGGCTAGGTCTTTAGTGTCATAATAGTTTTCTATGTGGGTTTCGATTCAATAGAAAGAGCATTGTTAGGTACCCAAAAGTCATGACCACCTGTTAAAGGTGAAATTCTCACTTTTTTTGACGAAGTATCTATAGATATGTTTTTCAAAGAAGTACTATTACACTCAATAGTGTATGCATCCAACTCATACAATGTGTCAAATCTCACACTTTTAACAATCACCATAACACCTCTCACCATTTTGCATCCTACATTGAAAAAGACTAATTGCACATGATTTATTAGTTTTGCTTAGATAACAAATTTCGTGCTAGTCCATAAATATGCAACACACTGTGAAACCTTTTTATTCTACCATCAAAAAACTTAATTCCAACTTTACCACGACCAACAATATCTCAGTGAAAATAATCACCCAAGTACACCTTAATTCCACTAAATTTTTCATATTCAAAAAATGAATGTATATTGCAAGTTATATGAATGTATGCACCTGAGTCAATTATTCGTGCAATTAATTGTACATTGATACATGCATGAGTAGCCAAAGTTGCAATGAGTGCATCACCATCTTCCTTCTTGAACTCAAAATCATAATCAAATTTCTTATGTTTCTTCTTTTCTTTGTTGCAATCCTTCCGAAAGTATCCATATTTAATAATGTGCTAGCAACAATTGAACTTTCCGTGAGATTTGGACCTGCCCTTGAACTTGGATTTATCACACTTTTATTCTTCTTGCCTTTTTCCTTAGGTCGTTCACAAACATTTAGGGCCTGTTTACTGCAATTCCAACAAATGATTGTACTTTCCGTGAGATTTGGATCTTCCCTTAGACTTAGATTCCACTTCTCATTCTTCTTGCCCTTTTCCATAGGTCATTCACAAACTATCAAAACCTCCTTGGCACTATTGGATACCTTCCTCCAAATCTCTTCAAAAGGGAAAAGAACGCACCACATATGTGGTCTTCAAAACAATAAAAGTATTGTTGATAGTCATCACAAATGAATCTCACAAATTAGGCAAAGAACAAAGCAAGATATGGTATTTCTCCTGTTCACCATCTTGACACCAACAAATGTCAATGAAGTCACCAACATGTTGAATTCTTCTAAGTGGTTTGTAATTCGCCCATCCTCTTTCATTTTCAAGGAATATAAACCCTAAAAGTTTGTCGTAATACATCTCACCAAGTTTTTTTGCAGAGAACTCTTCATGGACATTGATTAAAACAGAGTCTACCACATACACAATCTAATTAGACATTTTTATGGTCCATAACATCTATTGAGCAATCACAATAGGATTTTTCAGTCTAAAGACATTCTCATCAATACCATCTCGTAGATTTATCTACTAAATATACTCCATCTTTAGCTTCCACATCTCAAAATTATTTCTAGACAATTTATCCACCTTTATTCTCCTTGAATAACTTATTATTATGAAAATTCATGCAACAATATAACAAGGTATCTTCTACACAAGCCCTCACTCAAATCTGGATTAGTTCAAAAAAACCCAACCCGCAACTGAAAATAAAAGTGATTAGGATGATACCACTTGAAAAAATAGTTATGTAAATTGAACAACTTCTAACACTTACCTTGAGAGAGCGGAATGCATACCACAACATAGTGATTCATGTGGCAAAAACCCTTTCGAAAGAAAAAATATATATATAACATTAAAAAGAATCAATGTAAAAGTCGTCTGACACAATATTCAAAAATCAATAGCAGATTAAAATATACTTGCAAAGCAAGCCTCTTAAAAAAGTATCACGAATGAAGAGCCAAATTCAAATCAACATCTATCAAACTCAGATATATATCACAATACTCTGTCGTAATGCAGTGCCCTCATAAAAAAAGGGTTATCATCTAAAGCAAGTGAAACACACAATTATCCACCATTAAAATTGTGACATGTTGATCAATAGACGAGATTTATAATTGCAAGGTTGAGAAACATTTTCCTAACACTACCCAACCTCAACCTCTATTAGAGGATAATAACAAACTCATGCACTCCACCCACCAATCTCGGTGTCAGGTTGCCTCATGTTCAAAGTTGTGTTTGCGCACTCAAGAACACTGACTGTGATACAACTTGATGAAGGGTTGCAACATCCAACAACACACTGGTGAAGGGGACTCCCCTTAGACATAAACACATTCTCTAATATCACTTGATGAATGGCTACACCACCCAATAACATAAACTCAACAACACACAAATTGCAAGAAGAAAACAACTTATCTTATATTACTTCAATGAAACGGAAATACAATATTCAAAGCTTACAAAACATTAGCCGCATAGGCTTTACAAAACTTACAAGCTAGAGCCACATGCTACACTTTAAAAAGTCTGAAATGAAGGACTATTCTTCTCAACTTTGAATGTTGAAACACCTAACCTAGACCTCTACTCCAACTTATAGAATTTGTGGGAGGAAACGACTGTGGTAATCCCAAACCAAGGGCAAGGAGCTAAAACCACTTGGAAATCCACAACCTCTTTTGGTGGGTAACATTTGGCCACCTGGAAAGGTAATACATGGAAAGGTAATACATGGCCAATATAACACTCAACTTCCCAAAGTGGCCGCCTAAGAATGATTCTTCCACTACTCCTTGAAAATCCCACTAACATGTAAACAACATTCTCCCACTTCTCAAAGTCATTGCTTAAGTGGAAAATTACTCCATTAAGCCTTGTAATCGTCACAAGCATGTGTCCACCCTTGAGTTATACAACTACCATTTGACATAGGTCATAAATAATATATTTTATCTCCTATTTCCCCTTGAACATTTTCTAAGGAACATGGAGACATATAATAGCTTGGACCTAGCCTTTATTAAAATTAGCATTTTCCAATCATGTAAGATTGAATTACACCCCTAGAAGCTCTTACACCAATATGTCAAGTCCCTAAGGCCCCATTTGTTTCACGGAATTGGAATTGACTCAAAACCTTATTATCACAAAAACAGGTTTTGAAATCCCGGTTTTGCATCTTCGGGTTATAATTTGGACCGTTTGGTTCACCTGGAAGATGGATTAGTCAATTCATCTTCTGCGTTTGGTTGCCAATTTCAAAATTGGAATTGGAATTGACAAATTCCAACTTTCGCGTTTGGTTCACAATTTCGAACTGGAATTGGAATTATACACTCCATGTTCTATGTTTGGTTCTACATTTCGAATTGGAATTGGAATTCGACAAAGACTTTATAATTTTTTATTATTATTGAATAATGTTTAATTTATATTGTGATTGATTTTGTCCATTTTTTTATTTTTTTTATTTTTAATTTATTTTAATTGCGCTTCTGATCATACATGTGCTTCTATATTCGTAGATAAAACTTGGAAAGGATAGCTCACTTGCTTGCAATTTTTTCATGCTTATGCTCATAAAAATATATGTTGATCTCATTTTTACTAATTATTAGATTATATTTTAAATTTAT
>MU225606.1:1066613-1088672 GCA_018584345.1 Thuja plicata | reverse complement strand
TTTTTTTTTTTTTTTTTTGGCAATTATGGATTTAAGAGTATCACACTACCTTGATGCCTATGATCATGATGAAGAAGAATATGAATATTCAATATAAAATATGACTTGTAATTTGAATTTTCATTGTGTAATGACACTTTGAGACTTGCAAATTATTATGAATATGATATATGATGTATTTTATTTATAATTTTATTGGCAACTATGAATTTATGAGTATCACGCTTGTAACTTATTATTATATGTTTTTAGTGTTGAAAATGTATGATGCATATATAAATTTCAAATTTGTAATATATAAATGTGTTTGTATACTTATTATTACATGTTTGAAGTGTTGAACATGTATGATGAATATATAAATTTATAATATATCAATATGTTTATATATATATATATATAATGTTATAATATAGCAATGTGTTTATATCATAGTTGAAAATCTCCCGATTATATCTCCAATATCGCGATATATTGCGCAACGCTGACAATATTTCCAATATAGCACAGCGATTTTTACCTAAAAATATCGCAATTTTTACCCAAAAATCTCGCCACTTATAACACTTAAGTTAAAAACAGATCATTTTTGAAGATTTAGGGATTTTTTTGAAATTGTTAAGGCATCGGGATTAGGTGCAGTCTATATATATTTCTAGTTTTCATTGATATATTCAGAACTTTTCTTGACTTGTTTTTTGGTATATGATAATGATTCTATGTTTTCTACGAAGTTCTAAATTCTAATTGCTATTTATTTACCTCAAAACTTTGATTAATATATGGTGAATATCTCAAATCAGTATATATTTAAAAAATTTGGTGTTTATGTGTATGTTTTTAAGAATATTTTGAACCTTGATTTATATATATACAAACACATTGATATATTATAACATTATATATATATATATAATGTGTGTGTGTTTGTTTGCTGTACCCGAACCTATCAGAACCAGGATCAGTACTAAGCATAAATATAAAAAGAGTTTTTTGAATGAAATATTTCTTAAGTGATCAAGTTTTTTTTAAATGAATTTAACGAGCCTGGTACTATTATAATACCCTACTTCAACATTATATAGCAAAAACAAGAAAGGCATAATTCGAGGCTAAACAAGAACCATTTTTACAAGCCAACAATGAAGAAACTTTACATAAGTTATAAGTTTTAGAGGAGACACTGATACACGCAAACAACCTAAAAGGAAAAATGAACAAATTTTTTTATCAAACTAACTAAAATATATACGCAGTGGAAACCATACAATTCGAAGCGATCATCTCAATTCTAACAAAGCTTGTATCTTGACAAGCATTTTAAAGAATCCATATTTCATTAACATACCAATTGAGAGATTCAGTCTCCGTTGACAGACCATTAAAAATTCCACTTCAATCTGTCACCATTAAGACATTCAAGGGCCACAAATCATAAGTGCCATATATTACAAAATCAATATAGCTTGGTGTTCACAATATATCATGCCAACTTATTCTTATTGATCCGATAAATCAGTATCGTACAGCTGTTTCACCTAATTAAAAAATTACTGAATACCTTTGAGTAATATTCGCCAAAATTGCACAGCATAGCTCTACTCACCTACATGCCAACCTATTCCGATAAGTACAATGAGTAAATTAGAATTGAACAGCTGTTCTGCGTGACAAAAAACAAAACTTAAACCCCTTCCTATCCAATTCATCACAGTTGCTCAAACAAATAACTCAGTGTTCACTATTTCCACACAATAAATCAGAATTGCACGGCTGCCATTCCCAAGTGACCATTTGAAGATTACTGAATCTATTTTTGTCAACTTCATTAACGATTGCCAATATAACTCAATCTTGACTTTACTCAATGCCAATTTGCTCTTGCCACTGTATTCAACAAATCAGAAACACAAATCTGTCATATTCCCAATGAAAAGAATTACTGTAAGTCTCTACCAACTTTTTTTCTAAAATTCATCAGAATTGCACAATATGACTCAGCCTTGCAATACTACATGCTCATATATTCTAATCAATCCTTACAATTATTCAGAATTGCAGCGCCGTTTTAACCTACCACAGTAATTGAAACACTTTTTAAGCCAATCTCATTGGAATCACACAACATTTCATATAACTCAGTACATAATTCATTTAGAAGATATTGAAGTTAATGCAATTGAGTCACTACTACAAGCACAGGCTAAGAGAGCCAGGAGAGATTTGCAAACAGTCAAACATGGCATCTTTACAAGGAGATCGGAGCCTGTCATATCAAATAATCCTGAAAATTACTGAGTCTTTTTGTATAAACTTCATTAACAATTGCCAATATGACTCAGTGTTCACTTTAGTCAATGCCGACCTGCTATGGCCACTGCAATCACAAATCCACATCACAAAGCTCTAATATACCCAATGAAAATAACTACTGAACCTGGTTTCTATTTTCAAATTCAACAGAATTGCACCTATTTGCCTCGGCCACATAATACTTTATTTTACTCAATCCTTTCAATCATTCAGAATTGCAAAAGCTGTTTTACCCAAATACAGTACTTGTACCATTTTATAGGCTATTTTATCGGAATTGTGCAATGGTTAATATAATTCAGTACTTCATTAACTTTACCAAGCAGTGATTAGCGAACCAGTTGAGATTTGCAAGCATTTAAAAATGGTGCCACCTCACTGACTAGAATTATGTATATAAACTTCAAAGTGCTCTTAGTCTGCTAAACAATCATATCACATGAACTTAAGAAAGGTGATGTTGCCTGAAATAGAGATTGGATAAACATGAAGTTTCCACCCCAAAAGTATGTTCTTACCAATAAAACTCAGTATTTACTATTATCCACTCTGATCAATCCATTTAACATATCAGAACTGCCCAGCTTTATAACGCAGTTAAGAGATTATTGAATCCCTTCAGTAAAAGTCATCTGACTGCACAACAGAATTTGATCGCTATTGTCCATGACAACGTATTCCAATCAATCCATTTTGACATAATCAGCTAAATGTTGATTGAATCATCATAATTGCACAACGATATTTCTCAGTAATCACATGAAGTTTTCACCCAAAAAGTATGTTCTTACCAATAAAACTCAGTATTTACTATTATCCACTCTGATCAATCCATTTAACATATCAGAACTGCCCAATTTTATAAGACAGTTAAGAGATTATTGAATCCCTTCAGTAAAAGTCATCTGACTGCACAACAGAACTTGATCTGTATTGCCCATGACAACGTATTCCGATCAATCCATTTTGACATAATCAGCTAAATGTTGATTGAATCATCATAATTGCACAACTATATTTCTCAGTACTCACTATACTTTCATGCCAAACCTATTGTGGTCCATAACTCAATATTGCACAGCTGTTATTCCATATTAAAAAAAATTGAATCCCTTTTGTCATCTTCATCAAAACTGAATAACAATATACACCCCTGCCAACCTATCCTGTTCGATTAATTAAATATGCCAGAATAGTAGAGCTGTTATTCCCTACTTGAGATTATTACACCCCTTTTGATCAAACTCAAACTCACTCAACAATACTAAGTATACTGCATGCCAACATAATCGGACTAAACCATTCAATAGGTCAAATTTGTATCTAGCTTTTATACCCCAACTAAGAAAATAATTGAACCCTCGTTCTGTCAAATTCACCACAATCACACAATTGTTAATAAAAACCCAATAAGAGAAAACACTAAAATTACTGACTCATTTTACTCAAAAGAACGAGAAATTCAGTTATTCAAATTCATAACCATGAGCCACAATTTAAGTATCTGATTATAAGCATACACCCTAACCCAAGAAACAAAAACGAGTCCAGAAAAACGATTGAACACTTGAAAGAAGATTCTATTTAGCCTTACATTTTACCTGCACAATTATACCCCGTTTCAAACCCCATATAACACAAGAGAAAAGAACCACGAATAATTATCAATGGTCAACCAAATTCACTCCCCAAGTTCACGGCTGTTGTATACAAATTAAACCAGTTTATTGAAACCATTTCCTCAAATGCAAGAGTATTTACAGTTCTTATAACAATTTACTAAAATTTGAAAATTGAAACCATTTTCTTAATTTCAACAAAATAGACAGCAACAATACCCTATTAAATTTTTTATTATTGAAATAATTCTATTGAACTTTTCAGGATCATATGAATATCCTACACCCCTTGAAAGCTAGAGATCAAGAAATAAAATACCAGACTTACTGTACAATTGTAGCCATCAAAGCCTTATGGCCAATGATTCCAACCCAGAAAACAATTAAAAAATGAACAATAAAACCCTAGCCCAGAAAAACAATGAAACCCTAACCGTAACACTAAAAAAGACTATAACCCCAACCTGATCTCAAATCTTCTGAATTTTCTCGGCCTTAACAACAGGATTCGCCTTCTCAATATCCCTCCGGCCGGCCGCCTTGTAATCAAAAGAACAATCATGCTTCTCGGAATAGCGATGCAAGGGACAGAAAATATCCCCACATTTGCATTTAAATCCCGTCAAACCCACTTTCTTCCTGCACGAACCGCACCGATTCGGAACATTACGCTTTTCTCCTACAACAGCCACCAACGATAACCCGCCACTTAACGAAGAAGAAGAAGAAGAAGCAGACCCAGAAAGGGCGTTTATGTCCCTAGGGTTTTGCTCGACCAAGGTTTCTGAATCCACTGCCAGAGATTTTTCCACAGCGGCTTTAATTTTAGACGCCTTTGTCTGTTCCAAAGCATAATCTCTGTAACATTTCGAACACATATTCATGGTGGCCGGGCTGCCAAAGAACCCGCACTTGTTGCTGCACATGATCGGGCCCTCCGGCGTCTGCGGCCCACTCTCTTCTTCCATTTTCTTCCAGCTTTCCTGTGCCATCGAAACAAAACCCTCAGCTAAACTCTCTGAGAGTGCCTAGACTGAGTATATTCAATGTGTATACTTCGACGCTCTATGCCCGTGCACAGTGTACACGATCAAAGTCAGAAGCCTCCTCAATAATGCGCACGAATCACGAAATTGTAAATTTATAGATCTCTACATCGGGTGCATATTCATTATGTATACCTAATTCCTGTGGTCATATATACAATGTGTATATTTAATTACCTCCCAATTTGCGTGGACAATAACAAAGCGCAAAACTTGTTAACGCCGCAAGTTAAAAAAGCGTGTAGGGACGTGTTCAAATAAAGTAAATGACCGTAAAGTTTGAGCGATCGGACGGTCAAAGATTAAGTATTTAAATTAAGTATATGTTTGTAGCCGTCCGATGGGAGGTCGTGGTGCAGCTGTTTAAAGAAAAGACTGTTTTGTTTTGCGTAGAACGCACGCAGAGTGCTAAGTGGACCGGGTCGCGCCTTACGCCTGCGTGGACTGTGAGATGACGTCATCTTGCGTCCTAGTGACATCATACGCTCGTATTTAACTTTGGACTCTTTTACATTAGACTATTGTGTCACCACGAGGGAGAACAAAGTACTTATTTTATTTAAATGTTTTATTTTGTCCACGAGGACTATGTTGGTGAAGAGATTTTCTCTTCTTTTATTAACTCAATAAATCACTCGATTTTGTCTTCTTTTATTAACTCAATAAATCACTCTACTCCTCTTCTTTGAAGACAAGATTTCAATCCAAGACTTGGGTATGTGTATACTTATCACTTATCTCTGAATTTTTAATTAGGTACAGCTCCTTCTAATAGTTATTCAATGAATAATCTATTTTAATGTATGAGACGTACTTTTAATCAGAAAGTACATAAGGCTGCCCTATTCATTCTTAGATGAGAGGCACATTTGTTATTTCCACTTCAAGAAAAGCTTAAACAGAAAAGCAAAAATTTCTACTAAATTCACACATCAAATCCGAGAACCGGTAACAAGAATTCAAAGTTCTCTATCATCAACTTCCACTACAAACTCAAGAAATCAAGAACAGAAAATCAAAGTTCTCCATTAATCATTTCAAATACATAAACTTTAACATTAGAGAAAAGAAAATCTTCAAATGAAAGATCTTAACATGCCAAACAATTGTAAGCATATGTGTTCCACATGAATCAATATTCACAAAGAAATACTCATCCATGAAGCTTAAACACCAAGATTTAAAACCTAAAACACCAATTGCTTATATTCTTAATGCAACAAAGACAAAAAGATTTCTTCAGTTCTTGTTCAGTATCAATCTTGTATCATATCATAACTTTCTTTCCCAAAAAAGGATAAAAAATTATCTAACTTTCTAACTATTTTTCTGAACCCCTAATTGTTCTTTTCTAAACCATTAAATAATAGTTTATACGAAAACCAAGGGAGGTCTCCCTGAAAACCTGACCTCCCTGGAGACAGTTACCAAAGTTTAACAATGTTTTTGGGACACGTGTCCCTAGTAAGTATCAAAACATGAAAATAACTTTAAAATGATCAAACAAAGCCACCAGCAGGTTACGCGTCATCATCCTCATCAGATCTATGTGCGCTTTTCCAGGCAATATAAGTGGCTAGCACTTCATGAGTCACGTGCGTGTTTGGATTTTTCATGTTGAGGATCTTGGTCTTGGCAGCTTCCTTTTCCCATTTCAGATTCAGTACCTTCTTAGCATATTTAGGCAATTGATTTGCACTCAGGTACAACATCGACTCGACCTGTGCAATATGTGTGATATATGTTGCCGTGAGGTTTTCCTTGGTCTTGTTCAACTCCATGTCTACCTTGAACACCATGACAGCTTCGTTTGTATCCAAATCACAAATTTGGATTTGTCAGTCATGCGTTGGGTTCACCACCATGTTACCGTTTATCAGGTTCCCATGTATATCTTTGAGCTCATATTCCCAACCTTTCATGTCAGCAATCACGGTTATAAAAGTAGAGATTCTCCGGCCAATTGTCCTCCTCAAGATAAAGAATTGACTTTCATCAGTCATTAATTTGAGGTACCGCTCTGCAAGAACTTGGGGATTATGTACTTCTCCACTTCGACCATCTTGCTAAACAGGGCTCCCCATTTGTTTTCCTTTGTTTTCCAGCTTTGATTCTGGGTCTGAATCTTGTGCATCGGTGCACAGATCCCTGGAGTCATGAATGTACTTAACCCCATCCTTAATTACGTTATCTATCCTGTTATCTACCGCAATTGTCATTGCTCTGCCACGCTGAATTTGGCTAAGCA
Source organism: Thuja plicata (assembly GCA_018584345.1). NCBI lineage: Eukaryota > Viridiplantae > Streptophyta > Pinopsida > Cupressales > Cupressaceae > Thuja > Thuja plicata. The sequence continues at coordinate 1,081,446 of MU225606.1, read as the reverse complement.
ACATTTTAATTTCAGGGGATGTGGGGTCAAAATTCTCTAGAGCTTGCACTAATGGAAGTGTGTTGAAACGGCTGAAGGTGTCAATAAACTCAGCCAAAACTCTAACTGAATGTTTTAGTTCTCTCTTCTCTTTACTATCCTTCATGGACTAGATGAGCATTCTCTGAGCAGACTATTTGAAGTGGTGATTGTCTGCTTCTCGATCCATAGAGCCCAAATCCACTTTAGTAACTTTGAAATCCTACGCAGTAGGCTCATTATCCTCCCCTTTGGGCTTGTAAGACGCAATTTTAGATGTCCACCTACCAGTTTTTGTATCTGCAGTGAGCCTAATTGTAGTCTTGATCTTCTTAGGTTTGGGCGTATCATCTGTATACTTGATAACCATGTCTTAGATTGGAATAGACATTGGAACTAAGCTACATTTCTTGTTGACAGTAGTAGTTAACCACTTGGGAGTTGTACTTAGGAGAGACTTGTCTTCTGTCCCTTTGGTTGGAGTACTCATGGAATCTATATTTGAATCATCCAGTTGAAAGATGTTTGCATTTAATTCCTCAGTGTCAAAAACCTGTGACTCGACTTCCATTTCCTTTTCTTTTTCAAGGTCAACAAACATTGTTTTCTTGACATATATCTTCTTCTGGGACTTTCTTTGAGATCTTCTTTGGGATCTGGTGATTCTGGGCACCGTTTGGGTTAAGACTGGATCAGGAAAATTTTTATGATCAGAAGACTTTCTGTTTTTACCTACATCACCCAAGAAATAAGAAAAGTCAAAAATACTCTTTGGTGGACTCAAAGGGGCCTTGTCAGCTTTGATAGCACTGGGTCTATAAAGCTTCATTGTTTTCTTCTTCTTTACCTAGTTTTCAGTGAGCTTCAGGACTCCCCTGGTCTTCTAATGAATTTTGTCTTCTTCATCCTTGTCCCAGTCTATGAATGGGACTACCAGTTCATTAGGTTCTTGATAGCCTGGTTTAAATACGTCAGAATTATCCTCTTTTAAACCTTTAATGTTCACCTTTACTTGCAAGGATACAATTTGCGCAAGTAACATTCTTGAGTGCTCCCTTCTTATAACTTCGGCCTCATCACAACAATCTTCCCAAAAATCCTCTAAGTGTGGAATAGGAAGGTAGCTATTTAGTTCTAGGTTTCGTGAAAAACCCTTGTTATCATATCCCTTTCTCTTAGTATAATACTGGAAATTGAAGCTTCGTAAATCACTTCCAATGCTCACTGCATCTGACATTAAACTACATTCCAAAATACCCAACTTAATAGGAAAATGTTTCTCCTATTCATCTCTTGGCAAAAACTTCTTGACTACCACTGAAAGTTGCCTACAAATTTTTGCTATGATAAATGAATCAGAACAGAACCTTGGAAGTCTGATAGGTTCCTCTATAAAGCCACCTATTTGAATGTAATAGAAACGAGGGAACTGAATATAAAAGCTTCCATATTTTTTAATTAACTCTTGGGAATTCTTAGAAATCCTTTTGTTAGTCAAACTGACTAGTTCAAAATAGAGCCTTCCTAGAAATACATCATGAACCCTCCTAAAATCTTGCATAGTTTTTTCTCTTTGAAGCATAGGGTAATACTCATAGACGTAAATATCTTCTGCGGTAGGCTCATGTGGAATTCCATTAATTTTCATAGTGAAAGCTAGACAATAGATTAGATAAGAGGACATGAAGAAATTTTTCCCATAAATATGAGCCATGTTAAGTTGTTCTCTCATTGAGTCTGCTATGAGCTCACTCTAGTCCAGGTGTTGTTTTCCTCCCAGAGTAATTTGAACATAGAAATACATCCAATCCCCAAAAGCATATGCTTCAGTTGAACTTCTGGCCCTATGCAACAACAACATAATATTGTGAACATAAGGCTTCATGTGATCCTTATTAGGATGCTTGGGTAACCTGGAACCACCTTTTTGAGGTTTAAGTAGACAATTTTTAGCCATGTTGTTTCTATGCCCCTCTTTCTCCTCATTGAACCTAAGAACAACTTGGGTAGGAGAAAAATCTACAAAATTATCTCTGGGGATTTTACAAACTGACGCAATTCAGTCTGCATATTTACAGTGAGGAGGATTTCACCATTTTTCTTTTTGATAGTCTCAGAAGTAGGATCATATCATGCTATGCATTCCCTAATTAATTCAGGGCAAAGAACCGCAGGTGGGAAGGTCATTGCTTCTAGCAATCCACTACTCATAATTTCAAGATTATAAGGCTCACCTACATTATTACCCATTCTCTCTTTCAATTTGTCCAAGTCTACCTATTTCAAATCAGTGTCACTGATAATCAGCCCTTCACATGCAAGACTAAAAACATTTCTAAAAAGATGAAGATTAGACTTCATGATTTCCTTAACTTAAGGCTTTTACAACTCCAGAGGACCGAGGGGAAAATCACAGCTTTGGAAAATAAAACACAGAGTGGAAGAAAATTATCTACTTGCCTCTAATTTGCAAAGCAAAATCAACCACACCTTGGTACTTGTCACGCTTCTCCAATTACTTTGAAAAATACATAGGGAAGGTTAAAATGATTACCATTTCCCTTTTTAATCGACGAGAAGCTCAAACAACATTAATTAGGCACTAACTCCCATGACGTGTCATAATGTGGATTGGATGTTTACACGCGAGTATTAATTACATACTAACACCACTTTCGAGGTTCTTAACTCATAATGATTACCTTTCTTTACCTTTCATCTTTTTGACGTCACTTTTTGGTACGGTAAGATCTTTGGAGTATCTTAGCATTTAATGTCCGTCATATCATACACTTTTCCCAAGGGTTGATTATGAATTTGAACCTTCGTGAACCTCTTTGAACTTATTTCACCATGGTTCGAAACGATTCACGAAATATTCTTGAAGAAGAGAAAATTGTTCTGAACCTGGTTGTACTACCTGAACATCTTTGAACTACCTTGAACAAAGTTCAAAGTGGTTCAAGATATTTAGAGAAGCTTAAATCTTTGGCATATTTAGGATTATTTCTCACGGTAGCTGTAAAACACTCAAAACGGTGTTGGTTTTTAAAACCAATCCAAACATGATTGGGACCTAATGAACCTATATGAACACCCTTGAACTTATTTTAATGTGGTTCAAGGGGTTCAAGTACACAAGGGAAATGGGATGAAACAACAAGGATCTAAAATGACTTTGAAAGATTGGTCGACTTGATGAACTGAAAGATCATTGAGTGACGTGAAAGGAAAAATTGATGGACCATGAAAGCTTATGAAAGGATTACAAAGGCTCGTCATGAAAACTGAATGGTGGTCTAACATCAGCTCCAACTGGGGACTGCATTTTTCTAAAAATGCAAAGAATTCATAGCCTTTGGTTTCTCAAATTGAAAAGGGAAACGAAAAAACACAAAAAAAAAAACTGAAAGGAAAAACACACAACAAAACCACTATGTACAAGGGAACTCTTAGAAGAAAACATCAGAGTCTATATAGTTTCAATTCCTTCCCATTGTAAGTAAAAGCTAATACTGTTCCATCTGGGTACTGCAAACGGAAAGTTTTTGGACTTGGGACTTCTAGAATTTTAAAGGGACCTTTCCACAGAATCAAATTTCCCATGCGCACCTTTCGACACTCTATGTTTATCCCAAAGCAACACCTCATCACCTTCCAAAAATTTTTGTGGCCTGGCTCTCATATCAAAGATCTTCTTGACTCTAATCTAATGTTTAATAATTTTTTCTATCATCTTATCTCTCTCCTCTTCCAATTTGGTTAAGTACGTGACCCTTTTTTCCAAGGAACTCTGATGGAATTGGTCTTCAACAAGAGTTTGTAATTTTGTAGTAGCTAGTTCCAAGGGTAGGGATACTTGTGCGCCCATGCCATATACTAATTCATATGGGTTCATCCCAATGGCTCTCTTCGGGGTGATCTTTTCTACCCACAAGGCTTCGTACAACTTTTTGTGCCAATTCTGGGCATTATCATCCACCAGCTTTTTTATGATAGTGACTAAGTTCTTATTACTGGACTCAGCCAATCCATTTCCTTGAGGGAAGTAGTCCAAAGAGTGTGAAAGAGAGATATTATGTTCATAAAAGAAAAGATTCAGCTCTTTAGAAGAGAAATAAGCAGCATTATCAGCAACCACCTTTTGAGGAACCCCAAACTGAACTAAGATATAGTTTTTGAGAAAATCACACACTACCTATAAATTGGCCTTTTTGGTGGGTATGGCTTCCACTCATTTCATAAAATAATTTATCACTATCAAAATGAATATATGCCCAGCACTAGAATGAGGATTTATAGGCCCGGTGAAATTAATGCCCCATTGCTTGAATGGTTCATCTACTATGGCTGGTCTCAATGATAATGTGGCCAATTAGGATTTTCCTGTAAATAGCTGACACTTCTCACAACTACTCACATAAGAGTATGTTTCCTTAAACATACCTGGCCGATAAAAATAATTTCTCAAAATCTTAAAGGCTTTAACTGTGGATGAAAAATTTCCTATGCATGCTTCTTCGTGGATCATCTTTAAAAGCCTTTGTTACTAGTCCTTGTCAACACATCTTAAGAAAGTGTCACCAATGCCCTTTTTATACAACACTCCATGAGACATGACATATTTTCTAGCCTTCAATCTTAATTTGCACATTTCCTTTGGTGTCAAATGTTCTAGGCAGTCTCCATAGGTGAGATAATAGGCTATATCTGAGAACCACTAATCTTTTTAACTCACCAACACAACTGAAGGCAAACTCTCAGTTTTATCTTCAGGGGTTTCGGCATTCTCAGCTATAAGTTTGCATTATCCACGTCCTCTGACTAACTTTGTGGGTTTAATGAATAAATCATACTCTTGAATTTTGGCTACCCATTTTTCTCTCTTGTTCATTCCTACCTCTTGTTGGGTTAAAATGCACTTGGTTGCTACATCAGGAACATATACATTGGAATGAGAATGTAGGATGTAATACCTGAACTGTTTCAGTGCCTTCACCACTGCAAAGGCTTGATTTTCAATAGGATACTACCTTAATTCATGCTTCTTCAAGGGGGTGCTCATGAATGAAATGGGGGATTCCTCACCAACATCATTTTTTTGAGTTAAAATTCTAGAGAGTGTATGCTCAGAGGCATAGCAGTAGATGATAAAATATTTTTTATAATCAGGGTTAACCAGAGTTGGGGCTCACGCTATAGCATCCTTGATCTCATTTAAAGCTCTTTTCCCTTCTTCATTCCACTTAAAAATATATCTTTCACTCATCATTCCCACTATGTGCCTAGTCGTTTCTAAAAATTCTGGTATAAAAGCTCTCAGGAAATTAATTTTTCTAAAGAAATATTTTACACCACTCCTACTAGATGGGAGGTTGAGTTGTTGAATGGCCTTCACTCTATCTGAATCTATCTTAATTCCTTCTCCTGAGATGATGTGACCTAGAAGCTTGTATTATGTTACATAGAAGATTGATTTCTTCAGGTTCAATGATATCCCATGCTCTCTGCATCTTTGTAAAACCACCTTTAGATCTCACAAATGATGCTTCCTTATTTTACTGAAAACTGTCAAATCATCCAGATATACCACTATAATCATGTTCTGAAGATATATGAAAGATGAGTTCATGACTCTTTGAAAAGTGGCCCCTGCATTTATCAACCCGAACAACATTCTATTATATGAAAAGTTCCCCAAGGGGTAATAAAGGCAGTTTTATGTCAATCCTCTTCTACTACACTAATTTGGTGTAACCTGAGAATCCATAAAGCATGGACATCATCTCAGAACTAGCTACTATTTGCAACACATGCTCTATGATAGGTAGGGTGTAATTATCTTTTAAGCTAGCCTGATTTAGGTTGCGAAAGTCTACACAAATTATTATTTCACTATTTTTCTTTCTTAGAGGGACTATGTTCTCAATCTAGGTAGAGTGATGGATGGGGTATATGATCCTAGCCTTCATCATTTTGTCCACCTCCTTAAGTATTGCCTCAGATACATTGGGGTTGTAATTTCTAAGCTTATGTCAAAATGGCATAATTTACGGATTCAGAGGAATATGATGATGAAATTGCTCGTTTCTGAAGTCTTTAAGATTAGTATAATCCCATGCGAACACATCATGATAGCTAGTCAACAACCTTTGTATATATTCCTTTTCTTGAGGAGATAAAGTTCCACCAATAGAGATCCATTTAGGTTCTGTTGAACTTCCAATATTGATCTTGTCATATTCTTTAAGCAACTCAGAATGCGGGTTCATCATTTATTAAAACTGTCATCTTTCTTGGAGAAAAGATGTTCAAGGGCTACCATGCCCTTTTGGATTATATTTCCTTTTAGATGCATCATGCCATCACAAGTCTCTGGATCTGAACAACCTTCCTTACATTTGAAGATCCTTTGAAATACACAAATGCAAATTCTTGAGAACAGGCCAAGAAATCTTTAGCCTGTGAGTCCCCCTCAAACACCTATCAGTGTTCAACATTGTCTAGAACAGCTGGTCTATAAATCATCTCCGCTCTATAAGTATATGTCTTGAAATTTGGGTGTGGTAGCAACAATGATGCTGACACTGCAAGTGAATTGACTCGTGAGTTCATACTCCTAGGGAGTGCTTTAATACAGAAAGCATGAAAGAACTCAATTAAATCCCAAACCAGGTTTTGATAATGATTCAAGAACTCATTTCTAAGAATGAAAAGACCCCTTATCTGTTTAAAAATCAATTCAACATCTCCTTTCACATTAAGCATTTTAATACCTTTGGATTTGGCTTCTTGTAACCCAAGCAACAAAGCCTCATACTCGACTATATTATTTGTGTTTTTAAAATTAAGCTTGTATGAGAAAGGGAAATAATGACCATCTGGAGAGATAAGAACAACCCTAGATCCTAATCTAGAATTAGAAAAACTACCATCAAAATCCATGCTCCATATTTGTGTCTCTTCCCTAGGCATTTTTGTTGTCACAGAGGAAGTTTCCTCAAGAAGAATGGCATAATTCTCAAATTCACACTCATGAAAAAAAATCTGAACTTTGGAATCCTCTAAGGGGAAAATGGTATATTTGTTTTTTGGTTCAGGTTCAAGTTTAACTTTCTTTTTCCTGAGCGGGATGACAGCTTTCAACCAATCCATTTTAATCTCTCCTCCCATATCTTTACAGAAAATCCTACTCAAAAGCATCCCATAGTTGGTCGGTATATCTGCAACTAAAATGGTTAACTTTGACCTCTTGTCAGTGTATGCGGCAAGAATATCCTATGCATCCTTCACTTGACCCATCAATGGGACATGTTTCCCATCTATTGCATAACACCTGCCAAAAGTTTTAGTTATAGTCAACCTTAATTCTTTGGCAATAGAGGATGGCATGATGTTATCAGAGGCCCCTAAGTCTATGATGTACTTGCTCAACTTACGACCATTAAGGAGTAGGGACACATAGAATGGGTTAGGTTTACTTTCCATTATTTTGGGTTCTTCAGCCAAGGCATTAGCATTAGGTTCAATGACATCATGTGGTAGTTCAAAGGTAAAGATAGGTGGGTCTGCAGTTCTCGATTCAGTCTCAGCTTGATATTATTTCTCGAAAGACTCTTCAATTTGAACACCCCTAACATATTTTATCAACTTATCTAACTCTTGAGGTTTCAACCTTAAGTATTTGATGGGAGATATTTGGATGGTAGAGGACTTGCAGAAATCAACATTATCAAAAGAGGAAGGCACATAAGTAATTATTTGCAAAATTTTGATGCCTGAAGTTTTTAAATCAAGCGGAGGAGTTCTTACCGCTAGTTCTTTTCCTTTCGCCGTGAATCTTGAAGGAGCTGCTCCAGGAGTGAACTTTGGACTTTTCTAATTCCTAGTAAGGACTACACAATTGGGATCTTCTAGAGTGACCAAAATCTCTACACTCTTTTCTGAGTCAGAGTCATATTCAACATAGTACATTTTGGAGTTGCCAGGTCGCTCTGAATTTCTTTCCTCTTCTATCATTTCTCCCAACATATCTTTCGTGGCTTCCATCTACAAGCATATTTGCATATTGGGATTGGTTTCACCATCGTGATCAGCTGTGAGGTGAAAGGCACACATGGTTCCTTTATTGGGAGGTTCAATGGCTAACCTTTGTTGTGCCAAAGGGAGTTGTGGTGCTTTGCCAAAATTTCATCTGCTTACATACTGATAAGGTTGAGGGTAGGGGCTTGCAACCTTTGGTATTTTCCTCTTAAGCGCTATTACATCATTCAATAGTCTTTGAACTACTAGATCAATATACGTTGATGAGGAGGGTTGTGCATTCAGAGTTTGTACATCTTTCCTCCATTTGCTAGCAGTTAGAAAATCATCTTCTAGCTCAATCACTTGTGATTATGCAACATTCAGATGAACCGACCTTGCCCTTTTCAAGTGAAAACTAGCATCGGGGGTGATATTTAGGAAAAAGGCCCTTTGATTTTCTACCCTAGGTCGTGATGCTACTAAAATTTTATGGATGATCTTGTTGAACTTAACCACGAACTCTCTCATAGGTTCATGGATTTCTTATTTTAATTGAGTCAATTGCACTAATAGGGTGTGTTCATTGTCGATTCTTTTAAACCTATTTTCAAAAGTGCTTCTCATAGTATTCCAGTTTGTTATAGATCCTCCTGGGAGATGACCAAACTAGTCCGTCGCTCTTTCCGTTAAAGTTTGCACAAAGAGTCGAACAACAAGATCCTCTTCCTATACTGCTAAAATGCCAGTTACCACATTAAAAGTAGTTAAGTTCTCTTCTACAGACACTTTTCCATCGCCAGAGAATTTAGGTAAAACATCTCTAGTTCCTTTGGGTAATGCATTATGAGCCGTGAGGTTCAAAGGACCTACTGCAGTGCGCCAAGGTTGATTTTCTGCCATTGGGTTGACTAAAGGAGGGAAATTTAAATTTAAAGGGATAGGGTTTATGTTCAAAGGAATAGGGGTGCCTATAAGTATTAGAGCATGGTATATCAGTGAGGCTGTGGGTTCAAGTAGCAGTGAAGGTTTGATTTTAGATTGTTTAGGTTGAGCTAAATCAAGCAAAATAGTGAGACATTGGAGTGCTTATAAATTAGGCTCTACTAGACCTTGCCTCGCCTGAGATCTCATGAATATTCAGAAATCTAGTATACCAATCTTTATTTATCTCCTAGCTGGGTTATTAGCTACTCTAGCAACAACGGAAACTTCCTGATGTAACCACCTGGATTTGGTCTGCTCCAACTATAGACCCTATTTTCCCTAAGTGTGATCATACCCCCAATTATGTTCAAACGACCCTGTTACTTCTTGGCATAATTCTTTTGAAATCAATTTAATCTCCTAAAGTGATCAAATCACTAAATTAATTACTTTTAGCCAAAATCAAAATCAATCAAATACATGGCTAAAATAATTAATTTGCAAGGAATTAAATAAATCCCTATTATATCAAATCACTTGCAAAACCCATTCCCCTAGCCTAATTAATTTAATTAAATTGGCTATAGTCCTATTAATTATTAAAAAGCAATTAAAAGCTTAAATAATTGATATTCCTATTATTGAATGAATTAAATAAGTTTTATTCATTTCATTAATATTCATCTAAACCCCGGCCTAACCCACTTCAACCACTTTGACTCTGGGTTCAAACCTATCCCAACCCATTCACCCTTGCAAAATCTAATTCTAATCCTAATTCTATCCTAACCCACCTCTTAATGTCATCACATTCCATTAAGGAATGATTAAGGACTCAACCCACTTGAGAAAGTCAAGGAATCTCAAGATTCATTTCCTCAAATCCACCTTCTCAAGCTTGACTTGTAACCCTACCCATACCTCTTAAATGCTCACATTTAATGCATTTGCCTCCACTATGCTTCATTAATTCCCAAGGCATTAATGCCTCTTACACATCATTAATGAGTTTTTCAACTCCATTAATGCACCTTGTCCCCCCTCTCTCTCCTCATTCTTCTATAAATAGAAGGGGTTTTTGAGCACAAATAAGCCTGATTTTTAGATTGAAAATACATTGTTATGTTGTTAAGATTTAGATAGCTTCATTTTCACTTCATAGTTTCATTATCATGCATAGTTATAATGTTCATTTTTAGAGATAATATGCATGCTTAATGGTTAAATAGTTTGTTTTAACTCAAATATTTCATGCTAAGTCGTATATGTCATTGATAGTAGCATAATCTGAGGGCTATTCTATTGCTTATCATACTCTTCTTATTTAGAAAGTAATAGGTCAATTTTAGTTCTTTATAAGCTCTTTTAACCATGTTTTCCACTAACGCAATGACCTATTAAAGTGTTGTGTCGCAGGTAACAGGTGCAATATTTCACACACACATTTTTGGCGCCCACCGTGGGGCACGATTTTGACTTTGGCCTCATTTTAACTTTATTTTTCACTAATCTATCCTCCCAGTTTTCAGGTCCAGAGTCGCATCTAGTCATTCTGGTTCGCATCTGGAATACACTCTCGCACCGTAGAAAATGAGGCTCACATCCGGGATTTCCCAGATTGTTTTCAGTCTAGGATCGCATCTGGGGAACATTCAGTCGCATTTTGTAACAAGTACTCGCATCTGGTATATGGTATCACATCCTATGTTTTTAAGATCACATCTGGTGAAAAATCTTGCGTACTTCATTGTCTAACCTCTAACAGTTTGATCACTTTGATTTTTGTCTTTTAAAGCAGCCTAACTAGTGTTTGCAGGTTGCTATCAAAGGTTTTTCTTGGGAGTTGAACAAAGAATACTAACATGATTTTTTCAGGTTGCCCAACCCCCTTCTTGACCTCTATTTACATGCTTTTCACAATAAGAACATTTTTTAATCTTCTACTAAACTGACTAGAGGACTATGCTCTTTTCCTTTTAACGAAAATCAGAAACTCAGACATCGGTTTATGAGTTGAAAGGAATTTGGAGATAACTGAACCAAGAAAACAAAATTAAATTTCTTTTGGATCAGTAAATGAATAACTCAAAGCACTAAAATTGTGGGCTAAATGAACAATCTCATTGTCTAAGTTTTGGGGATCAGAAATTGAACAAGCTACTCATCTAAAATTGTAGATAATTGAACAAACACAACATTACTTTCAAGCATTTTTTTTTTCCATAAAGTAGGAACATCTTCAATCGAGCACAACATTGCTTGAGGGAATGAATTGTTTGATTGATCTGTTTTGGGAGAAAACGGCATAGATTAGGAGAGTATGCTCTTCTTCTTCAGAGGAATCAGAAATCTAGACGTCCTACACTCACCAATCCTTTGTACACTTATTTAACAGTAGAGGGCCTGCCGGTTGAGGAAAAAATATCTTGGGAACGACCCAAGTGAGGACAGGTTTTACGCCAATCCTTCCAACTTACTATAAATAGTTGCTTCCTCGTAGGCTAAAGCCTCAAAAGATGGAATTGGTTTTGTTCTTGGAATTTGACATCATTCCTTGAACATGCTTGGGTGTGTGTAGAGCGGAGCCACTTGAATCTTGCTTGCGAGACTACACATATTTAAGTACTCATAGGGATATACACCTCAATTTTGCCTTGTGCAATTATATGGGGGACAATTTTGAATGGATTGCCCTATCATATGTTAGTAATAACTGAGAGGGGGGTGAATCAGTGGCCTCAAAAATTTATCCTATAAACTTTAATCCACCAATCAATACACCTCAGATTATTAAGTCCCTACAAGATGCATGCCTTGAAATAATTAACTGTCTGACAATTTACCTTGTCTGTCCTTATTCTCCTTGATTATTGATAAGCAGTAAAACTTATTTACCGATACTCAGTAAATATGTAGAGTATACCAATCAATCTAGAAATAGATATGTGAAATGTAAAATGATAAAGTAATAAACCATAAACACATAACACATAGATTTTAATGTGGAAACCCTGTTAAGGGAAAAAACCACTAGGACCAATACCCCAAATTTTCACTCTTCTGAAGTGAGCCCTGTTAGGAGCCAACCCTGTTAAAGGTTACAAACACACTATTAAGTGTGACCTTGTTAGAGGATTTTATACATATCAGTTGTCACTTAGTATCTAGCATCTATTTTGCTACCATCCTTGAATCGGCCTCCTTCTTAGACTGTCAATAGGCTTTAGTCAAATCTTGCTACCATCCTTGAATCAACCTCCTTCTTAGGCTGTCAATAGGCTTTATTCAAATTCAATGCTACTTTCATGAATCAACCTTTTAGGTAATCTATTGGGATATACCTCAATTATAGAATACTGTTAAGTCCTACTCTGTTAAGAGACTTGATGCTTCAATGGTTAAACTGAAACACTATGACCTGTTTCTAATGCAACTTTGAATTACAGATTTTCAGATCTATTTAAGTACAATACCTCTCTAATCAATGTATCAATTCAATTCCTTTGTGCTCCATACTTTCTACTCTGTGATGTTGTGCTTCACTATTCATCGGTGTCTGCAGAATTCTTTAGCTCTCCCTCAGCTTGATTGATCAGGACTATATGAATTTTATCCTTCACCAGTTTCTCTTCAACATCCTCTTTCTATTCACTCCCCTTCCCTATATCTGATGGCTTTCGAAAATGAATTATGCTTGTCTCTTATATAGACATGATATTCCTTAAGTCATGATTCATGATTCTTGATTCTTGACGTGAAAAAAAATCTAGCCAAATTGATTTACAGCTTTAACTCCTGATTTATCTCATAGTTATCTTCTTGCCAACTGTATAAATCTTCTTTAAATCAATTACTTAACTATGGTCGAATAAAAAAAATAAAACAACCAGTTAAGTCTATCCTTAAGCTCTACCAGCTAGATATTTTTTCATTTTCTGAGCTCTCTATTCCGTCGGTCAATTCTATAGTTCGTCATTGGTGACAACTGCCAGTTCCGTCGCTGTAACTCCAGTTAGCTTCAGGATCTCCATCCATCAAGCAACTCTATTTTTAGTTCATCGGGTATCTTGTGATATTGCATCATCAGGCAACACTGTCTTCTTCTTGTCGGGCATCACTGTGACTTTTTCTTTGCCTTTACCGATGGTGTGCACTCTGTCGGTGTTGTCTGTCACTTAGTGAATACTTGACTTTATGCATTGCAAAAAGCATAATCATTGTTCCATTGATTCTCTGAAGTCTTTGGCATTATGTACATGACAGTACAGATGATATCAAGTTGACATCAATGACAATACAAACTATTAACTATTTTAATGTCTTGCAACATCTTCAATTTAACATTATCAAACATTCAATCAGTTACATGTCATCAATCTCTCCCTTTGGAATTGATGGCAACATACTATATTATCACACTATAGTATTTCTAATACAATATGAAATACAATTGTTGAGATTCATCAAATTACCAAACAGTTTGTTTTGATTACTGATAAAAATGTTTGACCGCCGATAAGCTCTGTGTTAGCTTAGATTTGATTCTTGCAGCTTTATGTGTTTCTTCTTTTAATGTGTTGTGTCCTCTGTTTGTGTCAATTTATCTCCCTATGGATATGATCTCTCCCTGTTTGGAGTAATCTGATAATGAATAGTTTCTGATAATAATATGGATACATTCTCTCCCTTTGACAACAATGCCAAACAAATATTTTACAAATATCTGACATTCATGTCAAACAATTATTTTCTTCTATCCATAATATATTCCTTGAATTTACCTTATCCATCATCAATACAACAATATGCTCTGGTGCTTGTTTCTGATATATACCTTTCTATATATAGATGTAGCTTTGAAGTTCATTTTTTGCTTGCATAAATCATGATTGATATTCTGATAATATATGGCTGATGCAGCCTTCATTCCTTTACTGACTGGTAGATATGGGTTTGACCCCTAGTCTCTTTCTTAGGTACTCAAATGTATCCTTGGGCAATGGCTTGGTGAACATATCAGCCAATTATTCTTTTGATTGCACATATTCAAGTATCACCTCTTTTTCTTGAACTTGTTCTCTTAAATAATGATACTTGATGGCAATGTATTTAGTCTTTGCATGCATGACTGGATTATTGGAAATGTTTATTACACTGGTGTTATCACAATAGATAATCACAGGTTCTATGATCTTCATATGCATACCTTCTAGCAACTGTTTGATCCATGCAATATTTGAGCAGTTTGCAGTAGCAACAACATATTCTTCTTCTGCAGTAGACTGAGAGATGCATCCTTGCTTTTTGCTAATCCATGTGACAAGTTTGTCACCCATAAAGAATGATCCTCCAGATGTGTTATTCCGGTCATCAAGATTTCCAGCCCAATCAACATCGGTAAACACTTTTAGTTCAAATTTGCCTTCTCTTCTATACCATAAGCCAAATTCCTCAGTATTCTTCAGATATCTTAGAATTATTTTCACAATAGTCATATGTGATTCCCTGGGGTTAGCATAAAATCTAGCAACAATTCCTACTGCATGTGCAATATCTGGTCTAGTGTGTACAACATACATGAGTTATCCTATCATTGATTTGTACAGAGTCTGATTTACCTCTATTGTATTGTCTTCCTTTGTTAATTTGCATCCAGTAGCCATCGGTGTTCCAACAGGTTTGGAATCTTCCATCTTGAATATTTTCAGGGCCTCTTTGATGTATTTGGACTATGTAATAAAAATACCTTCACTTTGTTGAATGATATGTAGACCAAGAAAGAACTTGATCTCTCCAAACATAGACATCTCAAACTCTTTTCTCATTTCATCAGCAAATGACTTGCATAGCATGTCATTGCCTCCAA
>MU225606.1:1028148-1058020 GCA_018584345.1 Thuja plicata | reverse complement strand
CCATCAATAAGGACACAATTATTGAAGAAATGTTTGACTGTATTGATGTTTCATGTAACAATCCTGAACCAAGTGAAGAAGAATCACAGATTACAGATGAAAGTATCACTCCTAAGAACTCAAAATAGACATCCAAATACCACTCTAAGGAAGATATCATTGGAGATTAGAGCACAAAATTCTTGACAAGATCTAGAGCAAAAGGCTCAACCGTTGATGAAGAGGTATGCTTATTTTCACAGATTGAACCCTTAAGTGTTGAAGATGCGTGCACAGATTCTGATTGGAAAAGTGCTATGCAAGAAGAATTAGATCAAATAATCAAGAATGAAACATGGGAACTGGTCCCTAGACCTCATGACAAGAACGTGATTGGAACAAAGTGGATATTCAGGAACAAAATGATTGAAGAAGGCACAGTGGTAAGGAACAAAGAAAGATTAGTATGTAAAAGATATGCGTAGAGAGAAGGGATAGAATACACTGATACATTTGCCCCTATGAGCAGATGGAAGCTATCAAGTTGTTTTTGGCATATACAAAATTCAAGAACTTTAAAGTATATTAAATGGATGTCAAGTTAGCTTTTGTGAACAGTGAATCGAAGGAAGAAGTCTACATAGAGAAGCCTGAAGGATTCAAACTTTCAGACAAACCATACATGGTATGTAGATTAAAGAAAGCACTTTATGGACTTAAAAAGGCCCCAAGAGCTTGGTATGAGAGACTTGATGGTTACTTAACAAAGATAGGATTTAGAAAAGGAGCAACAAACTGTAATTTATTCATAAGAGAGACAGATGAAGGATTACTACTTGTTGCTATTTTTGTTGATGACATTATCTTTGGAGGTAATGACAAAATTAGTGCAGAATTCGCCAAAGAAATGAAAAGTGAGTTTGAAATGAGCATGATTGGACCTATCAAATATTTTCTTGGATTGAATGTAAAACAAACAGACAAAGGCATATTCATAAATCAGTCTAAGTATGTGAAGGAGATATTGAAGACTTTCAAGATGGAAGATTGCAAACCAGTAAGCGCCCCCATGATAACTGGAAGAAAGCTTTCTAAATATGATGATTCCACAACAATTGACAAGACCCCATACAAGTCTATGATTGGAAAACTCATATATCTTACTCAATCTAGACCTTATATTTTTAAAATAGTTGGCATTGTTGGAAGATTTGTAGTTGAACCCAAGCAAAATCACCTAATGGCAATAAAAAGAATATTCAGATACTTAAAAGGGACTGTCGACTATGGTTTATGGTATCCTAACTCAAAGAATATACAACTTCATGTGTATACAGATGCAGATTGGGCAGGTTGTGTTGATGACAGAAAGAGTACATCAGGAGGAGCAGTATTTCTTGGAGACAGATTGGTCACTTGGACAAGTAAAAAGAAGAATTGTATCTCTCAGTCAACAGAGGAAGCTGAATATATTGCAAAAGCATTGAATTGTTCAACAATGGTTTGGATCAAACAGATGATTAAATACTTTGGTATTCAGATTGATTATCCTATTGTTATTCACTGTGACAACACTAGTACTATCAATATGTCAAAGAACCCCATGATGCATGCAAAGATAAAACACATTGAGATCAAATACCATTTTCTAAGAGAAAAATTTGCAGACAGAGAAGTAAAGTTGGATTATGTGAGCACTAAAGAACAACTAGCAAATATTTTTATAAAGCCATTATCAAAAGATACTTTTGAGTATCTCAGGGAGAAGTTGGGAGTAATTCCCTTTCCTGAGTCTGATTAGAATTTTCAGCAAGAACATCAGTCCTTGGTGACTGATGAATGGTTGACTACTCTACTTCTGGAGTAGTACCTGTGCTTAATGGTGTTTAACACCCTTTCTCATTAATGTCAAAGGGGGAGTATTAGTAAGGGGGAGTATACAGAGCAGCAACAGTGAAGAGGAAATTTTGATGAGGATATTGAGAAGATTGTAAAAAGAAGGAAGACACTTTGAGTTTATGATATCATATGCTCCCATCAATGTCAAAGGGGGAGATTGTTGGAGATTTGCTTCTGTGCAAATAATTGATTGTATGTTTGTCATTAATGACAATATATAATATACATCAGTGTTCTATATGCAATTATTAGTACAGATGTTCTGGAGCTCTGCGTGTTCATTTCCATAGTGTATACATGTTCTAGATGCTATGTGCACTTACAATGAGTCAGATATGAAGTTTCAGTTGAGTTATGCTAATCAGTTATGATAGTTACAGAGACTGAAGACTATCTATGAAGAGCCAACGTAATTACATTATTTTTTGAGTTGCGCCTATCTTTTAGATATGCGTGTTTGTATTCATGTTTTGTTATGAGTTAAAGATAATTATCTAAAGGTGTGAAACATGTTCTATCAGAATCGTGAAGTTGGAGTTAACTTGGTGGAGCTGACTTTATGAAGTGTCGCATCTATTCAGTCTAAGTTGCATATTTCTAATCAGGTTGTGTGGTTGATGTGGCTGACTAAAGAAGTATTGAAGGGACTCATAGAGTTGACAAAGATTACATCCTTTGGAGAAGACACTTATAGTAGTTCATTTGATGAATGCCAAGTGTGAATGAGAAGAATAAAGATAGAAAAAGTACATAACAAAATGTCTATTGTTTTGGGACAGTAGAGACATTTCATTCATCAAGAAAAGATCTATGTGAAGAAGAAGTGGAAGTATACAATACATTGGAACTGATCTAGACAACATGTCTACTCAAATAGTTCATCTATCAGATATAGTGTATATCTGTTCTACTGAAGGTTGCAACCTTCATCATTTTAGCAGTGAGCTTTTGGACAGCGAGTCCTCACCCCTAACATGGTTACTTGTAAGAGAATCCTAACAGGTTCTGACCTTTAACCAGGTCTCTGTACTTATTGCATTGTAAAGAACAACTCCTAATAGGGTTGCAAGATCTCTTAACAGGGATAATTATACTCAAGTACAGTTCTTTGTGGGTGCTAATTCCCACCGGGTTTTTTACCTATTTGGTTTCCCAATAACCAAAATTGTTGTGTTCTCTATTGTGTTATCTAAATTTGCATTTTCTTTATGTTAATTGATATCTAAGTAAAGAAAAGAATTAAAGTACCTGATAACTGATTCACCCCCCCTCTTAGTTATCCTTTGGGACTATTCTAACAAGGAGTACTCATATTGTTGATTTATAAAAGATATTGGATCGAATGGAGCAATTTCAACTCAGGCTCAATCCAAAGAAGTGTGCCTTTGGAGTCCAATCAGGAAAGCTCTTAGGGTTTATTTTTTCAGCGAAGGGAATTGAGGTAGATCTTGCAAAGGTCAAGACTATACTAGAGATGACTCCTCCCCGCAACATCAGTCAAATGAGGATATTACAAGGGAGACTTCAATCAATTAGGAGGTTCATATCACAACTTGCTGACAAAGCACAACCCTTTACCAAATTTCTACATAAAGGGGTCACCTTCAAATGGGATGAACACTGTGAAGCCAACTTTAGGGAATTAAAAGGGTACCTAGCTACTCCTCCTATCCTTATGGTGCCTATTCATGGAAAGCCATTACTCCTGTATATTTTAGCTACAACTACATCACTAGGAGTATTGCTAGCATAAGAAGATGAAACTAAGAAAGAAAGAGCTATCTAGTAAATCAGTAGAACACTAGTCTCCTATGAGATCAATTACAACATTATTGAGAAAGCATGCTTAGCAGTCATCTTTGCATCACAAAAATTGAGACACTACATGCTCTCACATACAGCAAGGCTCATTGCTAAGATTGACCCTCTGAAATACCTTTTGAGCAAAATAGCATTAACAAGGCATTTGGAAAATTGGATCCTCATTCTAAGTGAATTTGACATTGAGTATGTAGACCGAAGAGCTATTAAAGGACAAGTCCTCACGGATCAACTAGCTAATTCACCACTCCAAGATGATGAACCTTTAAGGATTTAATTCCCTGATGAGACCATTATGCATCTAACTGAGTATCCATGGAAAATGTATTTTGATGGTTCTTTCACACAACAAGGCTCTGGAGTAGGGGTTCTATTCATAACTCCTCAAGGCTACAAGATACCCAGGTCTTACAAATTAATGTTTACATGCACAAACAAAATTTCTTAATATGAGTCATTGGTAAATGGTCTTAAGCTCATCATGGATTGGAATATTATAGAGCTACATGTGTATCGTGACTCCCAGCTCATTATCAATCAAGTCAATGGAGATTATCAGACAAAAGATGAGAATTTGACACCCTATAAACAAATGATTGATGACCTTAAGAAGTACTTTGTCTTCGTCACATTCCAGTAGATACCCAGAATAGAGAACAAAGCTGCAGATGCTATGGCTACATTAACGTCCATGTTACAACTGGAGGAGCATCAATTCTACTATGACTTCTTGGTGGAAGAATTATCCTATCCTTCCTTTGACACCCCTGAATACCAAGTAATCTGTGCTTTGAACACCCCAAACCAATCTCGGTATGCTAATATTATTACTTACCTCACTCACCAAACCATTCCCAATAATCTATCCAGAAATGAGAAAAGAGCCCTGATTAGGACAGCATTGCTTTATGTCCTCATAACTAATAACTTATATTGATGAGGTCTCGACGGTACACTTCTTAGATGTTTAGAACTTGAAGAGTCAGATCACGCGTTAAAAGAAGTCCATGAAGGTGTATGTGGATCCCATTCAAATGACTTTTCACTAGCAAAGAAACTACTCAGAGCAGGATATTACTGGCCTACCATGGAAAAAGATGCTATTCAATTTTACAAAACATGTCATAAATGCCAGACACATGGAAATCTCATCCATGCTCCTACTAGAGAAATTATACCTTTCATAACACATTGGCCATTTCAGCAATGGGCCTTTGACTTGGTTGGACAAATATATCCCAATTCTTCAAATGGACACAAGTTCATCATTACGACCACTGAGTATTTCACGAAGTGGGTCAAGGCCATGCTACTAGTCAAATCCACAGGCAAATAGGTGGCTATGTTCATTCTGAACTACATTATATGTAGATATGGAATACCCTCTTCAATTGTAACAGACAATGGGGGCCAATTTAAAAACCAAGACATTGATGACCTTTGCGAACAGTTCCACATCACTCAACACTGCTCCTCAATCTATTACCCTCAAGGTAATAGACAGGCTGAGGCATCTAATAAGAATATTCTCAAGATCCTACACCAAACTGTGAGTAAGGATGGCAGAGACTAGCATCTATGACTAAATTTGGCACTTTGGGCCTACAGAACAAGCATCAGAACACCGACTGGAGCCATGCCATTTTCCCTAGTCTATGGCACTGAAGCAATACTACCTATTGAGGTTGAAATACCATATTTGTAGATATCTTT
This sequence comes from Thuja plicata, assembly GCA_018584345.1. NCBI lineage: Eukaryota > Viridiplantae > Streptophyta > Pinopsida > Cupressales > Cupressaceae > Thuja > Thuja plicata. The sequence continues at coordinate 1,052,608 of MU225606.1, read as the reverse complement.
ACAAGGTCTTGTTACTGATGAACAATACCACATCAATAGAGTGATTTCTTTAGACCTACTTGATGAGCGTAGACAACAAGCATTCGATCATATGAAGGTGTACCAAGCCTGAATGTCCAAAGGGTACAACAAAAAGGTTAAACCATGACAATTTCAAGTGGGAGATCTCATCCTAAAGGAGAATCCTAAGAACCATCCCAATAGAGAACAGAAGGGAAAATTTGAACCTAACTGGCTGGGACCTTATGTTATCACTGCTACTTTTGGGACTGGAGCTTATCAACTGGCTACACCTGAGGGAGACATTCTTCCAAATCCTATCAATACTCTACATTTGAAGCAGTTCTATGCTTAATGTTCAGCTAGCAGAGCCTGTACAGTGAAATAGTTCTCACAAAATACCAAAAACATTCAGAAAATCAATTCTGAAGGAAATCCAAAAATAGTAGAAAAAGTCGTGAAGAAAGGTATCCTTGGTGAAAACCTGGCAAACAGGCACCTTGATACCACAAAAACATTCAAAAAAGCAAAAATAGAAAAAAAAATAGAAAAAGAAAAAAGTGCCTTGATGACAACCTGGTAAAACTCGCATCCTGGTAGCGAAAAGAATAAAAGATCTTGCCAAGTGGTGAAAACCTAGCAATCAGGCGTCACTTGTGTTCTACACTCCATCTATCAATGCATTACTGATACTAAGCCTTCACGATTATACCTGTGCTATAAGTTGATTTTGTTTCCTTATAAAAATCTTATCCTCGCTTGGGATTTGTCTGCATTTATGTCTTAGGATCAAGTCATTCTGCACTGGGGCATCTTTTCCAACATGTTAGGTCATGTCTGCTAGGTTTTCATATCATGTTTTGTCTTTTGACACAATGATACTCAATGTTTTCACCAAACTATCCCTTTCATGAAACAAGGATGACACAAATATTGCACTAACATGAATGGTGTTCCTAGAACCTACATTGAATTGCAAACAAGAAGACAATTATACACAGATAGGGAACACATATTGCTTGAATTCCAACTTTTTTATTGATGAATCTATACTGCGCTTGAAAAATTAATCAATACTATTTCTCAATACTACCTAAACATAGTTTGATCTTGGTTTGATTATAACTCTTTTATGTACCCATGATGTTTTAACTAGGTACATCTAAGCAGTTATGAATTTTATTTGATTGATTCACAATTGATAGTTGTTATGTCTTCCGAGTTACTCCATGATGTTTGCGCAAAGACAAAGAGTCGCAAGGATAGGGGGCATAACATTTTCTTGAATTTCTGTGTATGGTGATTGTTCCAAATGATCCTATAAATTTCACCTAACTTGGATGTTTATGGTAAGAGTTCCCACCCTGAGTGGATAGCCGCATATATCTTGATCTTTTTTATGTGTAAACTACGGTGAGGTTGAAATGATTTCCTTGTCTATTTTCTAAACTAAGATTCTCACTACGGTATACAAAGCATAATGTACCCAAGACTATGAATTTTCAAGCTCATTGCAGGTCCAATATCTCACCTTACACAAATTCTGATATATAAAAAGGAAGGTGACTATTTTGTTATCCTGGCATTTGTGCCTTGATGCCTAAGTCTATTTCTGACATTTCAATAAAACATAGCATTTATACTTTCATAATATCAATGGGTATTAATGATGGTTGTATTATCAAGTGGTCTTTGTTTTGACCAGCACCCAATGATGATGAAAATGCTACAATATCTACAAATCAGTGACAAGTCCTAAGAGTCTGCATACAGCTGCATTTAAATATTGCATGATTCATTTGTGGAAGAAGTAAAAGCATAAGGAATTTGAGCTCAAAAATGGTTTCTATTTTCTTCTTCTAAATCCAAGTTAATTACATCTATTTACTATTACTGATATCTATATCGTTGCACATCCATATCATACATTTTGCATTCATAAAGTGAGACAGAAGAAACATACAAAAATAAAGCATTTGTGCATTTTATTTCTACATCCTAAGTGCATCCATACATTTTAAATGCATAAGAAAAACTCAAAAAACATACATCTTGCATATTCAAATAATATCATTTGACACATTTATATTAGTGATAAATCAAAACACATAAATGATGTCATCATCTAAATCTAACTCATCATACGACCGAGATCTAATCACATGTGCAAATAAATCTATCAAAATAGAGAGAACTCATGAATCATGTCAGAATCAAAAAACATCTGCATCAGATATATATCTCAAAATGTGGTACAAATCAACAACATGGCACAATTCCACACAAAGAATATTAGAGTACACAGATGAATTAGATATACATATATACATGTGTCAATAGTATAAAAGAATGGCCTCACAAGGCTCTAGATATACAAACTGATCTCAAAAAATTGTACAAATAAGATATGTATCAGCTCTGGCTTCCCCCCTCTCCCTGATCTAGAGGAGGAGGAGGTGGTACAAATGGTGGTGGAGGAGGCATTGCTCCCTTATACTACTAGGAAACCTGTGAAAATGAAAGCGCTCTCTGGCCCTGTGAAACTGCAACATGGTATAAAGCAAAGTAATAAGCTGCTCTCTATCCCTGGTGGGTAGCTATTCGAGCCTGTGCATGTCTCTCTGCTCTCAACATGTCACATTGCCTATCTCACTTTGTCGTAAGGCACTCTACATGTCTGTCCCTATCTGCAAGCAATGCATCTGATATAGCAATCTTGGACTCAGCTACAGTAAGCTTGTCCTCTAAAGCTATGATCTATGCCCTAAGCTACTCACACTGGGACAGAGGATCCCCATCTCTACCAGATCCCCTACCTGAATCCTATCCAGAAGGCCTATCTTGTGATATGCTTGGCTACCTCTACTACTGCTGCCTCTTTTGTCTCTGTTTCTCCCTTGTAAGTAATGGACCTAGATCTATCTGGGAGAGACAAATCTGAATCGGGTGCGCCGACCCTCTCCACTGCCACTGGCCACATCTGCATGACCAACCACAACACCACCACCCCTATCATCTCCATTGTCATCCCCCTCATCTAGCAGAGGATGTCTCCCATCTCTCCCTCCATCTCTGCCACCATGTCTCCCTCCATTTTTGTCGGCGCCCTTGTCTCTCTGGGCTCCTCCTCTCCCTCTAGCAAGGCAATCATCAAGATCATAGTCTATTGGCTCCTCTATACGAGGAATGACCTCCTCAAGCACTGTGAATTAAGGAAATGGATACTGAAGCATATCTGATGTATATCCATCTGAGCAACTTGCATCTACAACATCAAGATGGAGATCCTAATATACTCCAACCATGTCTCTGATCTCCTGGTGGGTGGTCTCAAAAATTATCTGGGCACCCCACAATAGTGCCTCATCATGGGTCCTGTCATATACAGTAATATCCAGTGTCCTGCCCTATTGTCAACCATACTATCTCAAAACTCGAGTATGAATGAACCGCTCTACTATATATCTGGTCCTCCTGATAAGGTACCTGCTCTAGAATAAAAATGGAACCTATCTAGCATCTGAGGTCCACTCTTCACAATATAAGTATGACCGCCAGACTACCTCTGTCATATCATCAAAAAGCCATCGGCGGTACTCTACCTTGCCCAGATGGGGCTATTGAATGAGACCTGCATACATATATACATAAGCCTTCTCAGGTGCACGCTACCTATCTACGATGGGTCATGTCACTGGGATGTGCTCCCATGCCCAGATCTAAAGAATTAAAATACCCACATTCATGCTCCGGGTATAATGCTAAACAATATCATGAAGCTCACAGTACATATGGGCTAAGATATAGCTGCCCCATGTGAATCTCTATCTATGGACGACCATCTACTCCAACATGTCTACCCATCTAATGAGGAACCCATGCTGTCCTCTGTCTGGCATCAGGATGCCACCAATCAAACCTGCTAAATATATAGATAATCTATCATAATGATCGCACATGTAGTCCCAGGAAAGGTATCTTTGATCAATGGTGTCATCTTGGAAATACCATCATGTTGCACCAATTGCAATGATAGAAGTTGCCTCAAAGCGTACCTCACGGCCCATAATGGGAACACGTAGTATACACCATACATCATCGGGAGTCACTGTAATCTCCCCGGTCAAAAGATGGAAGGTGTTGTGCTCTGAGTGCCATCTCTTGGCAAGAGCAGTTAATAGCCCCTGATTTACCCCTATATCAGGTAAACCAATCAAGGATCATAATCCATAGTGGATCACTATCTCCTTCTCATCATCTAATAAAATTCTAGACAAGGCAAGCACATGACCTGGGTATGTACCCCAGAAAGAGACTACCTCAAAATACAACTATTTGACACATAAAAATCTAAATCAATGTTCTATCTATAACAAAGATGCTGACTCGAGACCAGCTCAGTGATTCAGGGTCTGCAATAGACAAACATGTCAAAATGGATAAGTTTCTAAGTCTAAAAATGAGATGCGATCCTAGAAAGGCAGGGTGCTATCTGTTTTACTAGATGTGATCCTGGAAAAATAGGATGCGATGGCAAACACGGGTTGTGATCTCAAAAATCCAAGATGTGACTCCAAAAGTGGGGTATGACCCTGAAGGGACAGGAAATGACACAGACCAAATTTCAACTTTTAAACAAAGCTAAAACAAGGTAACCAGATACAATCCAAGAAATCCTGGATATGACTCAGAAATTTGGAAAAGCAGGACGTGATCTTGGAAACACGGGATGCGACGCGAGTTTAGCAGGGTGTGATTTGGAATCCTGGATGTGACCCAAAATCTAAAAGGCTATAAAAGCTGTAAAAATGCATGAAATTCAAATTTGCAAAATTCATAGGGTAGTTTTACGAGTACTTACCGGAGGTGTGTAATCGACAGGGCACTGATGTCAACGGTTGAGCTTTAAATGATGCTTCCTAACTGGGACCACCATCTTCTTTGCAGAGCTCTCAAATTTACTATAGGTAAGAGTGAAAATGAATAGTAAAATGGTAATTTTTGAGATATATATTGGTCTTTTGAGCTATTCAAGAGTTCTGAAAGTCCTCCCAGGCAACTGAAACTCCATTTTGTTCTCTTTTTAATCAATCGGGAACCAAATTAAAGGTGCCTAAGTTATTCTATGCAACATAGTAACATTTTTATGACAACTCCTGAAAATGCAGATTTGCTCCATTTGTTCTGAAAATCTGTCAAATTGCACATTTCATCATAAATCTTGGTCCAACATCATTTTCTTAGTCTCACCACTCATATTTTCACATAATTAACTTGGTACTCATGTGTTTACTCTTAAACACACCTTCCTTTTTCACTTCTTCTACTCTGTTCTTTCTCCTCCTACCCGTCCCATGCAAGTGATACATTCTTTCAACAGAGGGATTTTATTTCTTTCCTTCAATTTCGCTCCCGAGGGGGCATGATCACACTATGATCAATCAAATTCTTGCTCGAAACAATATTAAAATGACTTCGTTATCAAATAAACTAGGGGCATGACAGTTTCCTTGACTAAGTTAGAATTGTTAGATGGAAATCTTTGGTTCTCATAAGCTGGATATCTTGTGTTTCCTCATTTTAAAAGATTCTTACTAAGCTCCTGGCAGCTTCTTACTGACTTTTGAATGACAACCAAGTTAAGAATCAGTATTATCAATCTTTGGACGACAACCAAGTTCAGAATTGGTATCTTTAAGATCTTTTATTGACCTTTGGATGAAAACCAAGTTCAAAGTCAATTCTATCAGTTTAGTTCAATCAAGTACGAGACTCATTTCATCAAACATTTCATTCGATCATGAGCAAAATTCTCAATCTTTCTGAAGTAAAAAATCAAAAATTTTCTTTGAATCAATGCACTGCTCGCACATCAATTCAAAGAGGGGAAAATGTAACCACCTGGATTTGGTCTGCTCCGACTATAGACCCTATTTTCTCTAAGTGTGATCATACCCCCAATTATGTTTAAACGACCCTGTTACTGCTTGGCATAATTCTTTTGAAATTAATTTAATCTCCTAAAGTGATCGAATCACTAAATTAATTACTTTTAGCCAAAATCAAAATCAATCAAATACATGGCTAAAATAATTAATTTGTAAGGAATTAAATAAATCCCTATTATATCAAATCACTTGCAAAACCCATTCCCCTAGCCTAATTAATTTAATTAAATTGGCTATAATTAATTATTAAAAAGCAATTAAAAGCTTAAATAATTGATAATCCTATTGTTGAATGAATTAAATAAGTTTTATTTATTTCAATAATATTCCTCTAAACCCCAACCTAACCCACTTCAACAAATTTGACTCTAGGTTCAAACCTATCCTAACCCATTCACCCTTGCTAAATCTAATTCTAATCCTAATTCTATCCTAACCCACCTCCTAATGTAGTCACATTCCATTAAGGAATGATTAAGGGCTCAACCCACTTGAGAAAGTCAAGGAATCTCAAGATTCCTTTCCTCAAGTCCACCTTCTCAAGCTTTACTTGTAACCCTACCCATACCTCTTAAATGCTCACATTTAATGTAATTGCCTCCACCATGCTTCGTTAAGGCCCAAGGCATTAATGCCTCTTACACATCATTAATGAGTTTTTCAACTCCACTAATCCACCTTGTCCCCCCTCTCTCTCTCCTCATTCTTCTATAAATAGAAGGGGTTTTTGAGCACAAATAAGCCTGATTTTTAGTTTGAAAATACATTGTTATGCTGTTAAGATTTAGATAGCTTCATTTTTACTTCATAGCCTCATTATCATGCATAGTTATAATGTTCATTTTTAGAGATAATATGCATGCTTAATGGTTAAATAGTTTGTTTTAACTCAAATCTTTCATGCTAAGTCGTATATGTCACTGATAGTAGCATAATCTGAGGGTTGTTATATTTCTTATCTCACTCTTCTTAGTTAGAAAGCAATAGGTCAATTTTAGTGCTTTATATGCTCTTCTAACCATGTTTTCCACTAATGCAATGACCTATTGAAGTGTTGTGTCTAAGTTAACAGATGCAATATTTTACACACATACACACACACACACACCTGAGCCACATGAAATCCTCTCAACCACTCTCCAATTTCCTCCTCTTCTTATTACACCAAAAGCACTTGTTGGTATTGATGATTATTTTCTCTTGTCTTCCAGGCCAAACAATTCAGGTCAGAGATAATATCTTCTTGGGTATCCTGGAAACCTAGATCAGGCTGTAACATAGGAAAAAATTATTAATGGGATAACACCATGATTCATCATCAAAAAAATTTTTATCAGGCACAAATCTTCTTGATGTCCCCTCCCTAGTAAAGTCGCCAAAAATATGTTGGTGAACAGATTTTGCCTTCTTTTATTAACTCAATAAATAACTCTATTCCCCTTCTTTAAAGACAAGATTTCAATCCAATAGTTGGGTAAGTGTATACTTATCACTTCCCTCTAAATTTTTCACTAGGTACAACTCCCTCTAATAGTTATTTGATGAATAATCTATTATAATGTATGAGACATACTTATAACCATAAAGCACATAAGGCTGTCCTATTCATTCTTAGATGAGAGGCACATTTGTTATTTCCACTTCAAGAAAAACTTAAACAGAAAATCAAAGTTTTTTGGTAAATTCACACATCAAATCCGAGAAACCAATAACAGGAAATCAAAGTTCTCTATCATCAGTTTCCACTACAAACTCAAGAAATCAAGAACAAAAAATTAAAGTTCTCTATTAATCATTTCAAATACATAAACTTTAACATTAGAGGAAATAAAATCTCCAAATGAAAGATCTTAACATGCCAAAAAACTATAAGCATATGTGTTCGACATGAATCAATATTCATAAAGAAATACTCATCCACAAAGCTTAAACACCAAGATTTAAAACCCGAAACACCAATTTCTTATATTATTAATGCAACAATGACAAAATATTTCTTCAGTTCTTGTTCAATATCAATCTCGTATCATATCATAACTTTCTTTCCCAAAAACCTCAAAAATTCCCAAAAAAAGGATAAAAAATTATCTAAATTTCTAACTATTTTTCTGAACCCCTAACTATTCTTTTCTAAACCATTAAATAGTAGTGTTAGTAAATAGATTTGTCTTCCCAAAACACCTGCACAAAAATACTCCCAAAACCCAAGGCTAAAAGACAAAACCGCAACACAACAATTGAGTCACTTGCTCTCTGCTTGTTTTACAAGGTGCAACTACCTTCGTTTGATTTACAATGAATTAAAAAATGTAAATGTATTTAACTAGAAGACAAGAAGGTACACTAACATTCACTCATCAACATGATGTGAATGCGAAAATCATAAATAATAAATTTTAAAAGAAACTAAATGCATGGCACGAAGACCATTTACATCAATTTTCCCAACTATAAAGGGCAAGGAAAGACTCAAAATGTTGTTCTAAGATAGATGAATGCATAAAAATCAAAGTTTGTATGACAATCATTTACATAACCTTGACAGGACTACAAATAAAGATAACCGAAATAGCTCAAAGTCTGATTCAATCAGAAAGAAAAATATTTAAATTTAAAGTTTCAATATTTTTCTTCCTTTCTCCAAATACATAGAAATGACACAAAGTCCATTAATGCCTGCAAGAAAAGTACATCTAAAAACAAAAATCCTATCTTCTTCCCCTCTTACAATATAGAAATCAAAACCAGTTTCTCCTCTCCTATCCTAGCACCAAGACTCCTCCAAAAAAAAAACCCCCTCTCTACAGAGAAGATTTTTAACCTTTATAGATCCTCATGAAAAATCATCTTCTTTCCTGTTACATTTCAATTATTTGTAACTAATTCTTGAAAATAACTGATGGACCAAATAATTTCCTCCCGACCTTTCGATCTCACTAAGAATAAATCATATCTTAAAATTAATCTCACTGTAGCTTGGTGATTTTGAAATTGGGCCCACCAATAGTTCATTATATACTCTTCCACAAGATAAGGATCTCAATGCAATTGTCATCATGGCTACCCATTTTCTCTCAGATCTCAAGACCAGTGCCTTTATAGACTATCAAGCATTCCCATTAAATTTGTGTTAAGGCTGTGTTCAGTCGGTGTAATTACAAGAACATCTTTTCAAGACTCCCAATAACTCTATATGCTTTTTCTCGATCACCTTTACCTAGTACTCAAGTAGTAGGAAGATTCGACATCTCTAGAAGCATCATAAAAATCAGGGGAACAACTTCAAGTAATTCGAAATGGATATGCATGTGGATCTGAATAGAAAATGAGAGCTCTATTTTGAATTTATCCTTGTTATTTGGTTTAGAGATTTTCAAAACTGATGCTTCTAGTTGGACCTCATTAGGAAACTCTCATTTATCAGTGACCTATTCTGTATTGTATTTGGGACATGGGCATGTGTCAAACAAATTTGCATACTTTTCCTATACATGTACAATGCGGGTTTAACTGATTATCACCATGATTCTTTATTTGCCGATAATAATAGTGACACCTTTCATTTTGATTGGGAATGAGTTCACATCATTGATGGGTTTGATCTTGATCTTGGTACATTAAGAACTTCTAAAATTTCCTTTGATGCCAATATAGGGAAGGAACCACAACCTAGATCGTTAACATCAGTAATTGAGGGAGGCCCTTCACATATCACACCGATCATATGCGAATGAGCTATTGGCACAAAGATGTTAGTTTGATTTTGTGAGCCATCATGGTCATAATCAAAGATTATTGGTTCTTAGTCTCCAATTGGGATCTCCCATTTGAGTTTCATAAGGCCACTTCAAATGATGCCTCATTCTCCCATGGTACTTGAGAAAATATTGACTGTCATGATGTCCTCCTTTTAACATCTGACCCATAATAACCTCCAATTAATTTTGAAATGTGTCGGGCATACATTCTATCAAACATTTCACCGCCATTCTTCATCCCTCTATGTATGTTTGTATATGTCATGACACATTTTTGATCTCTTAATGTAGAAACTTGGACACCTACGATATACGCTCATACTCACGCTACCTTTTATGGTCGAAAGCCACTGTTAAGGAGGCTTTATTGATGAAAAAAAGAATCAAATCCCCCTCCTTTGTATATCTGCTTCGCTGGCATACCCAAATCTTTGTGGTTGAAAACCATTTCTAAGCTCCCCGCACCTTACTTTCTTATCATGAGAACTGCTTATAATGCACCAGTATGTGGGTGGCATATTATTTCATAGAATACATTGATCTTATTGATCACTAGCTCATCTTTTTGATCACAGAGCGTCTACCTTAGAATGACCAAGATTGATGCATTTCTAGAGGGATATATCATGTCATTGGGCATTATCCCCATTGACAAATGAGTATAATTTTAATGTTGGTACCCGTCCATTAAAATATATACACCAACTACTTGAATTCTTGCATTTGGGGGACTAATTGAGCTATGATTTCAACCACCCAAGGTCTCTACATGCAACATATGTGAATTTCCATTTTGTCAAATGAATTACTTGTATCTTTCCACATATATGATCTGGTCACATATTGATCTTCGATCAATGGGTCTGATCCTTTGTTTTGAATCCTTGAATCGATGTTTATCTATTTGTGTGAAGTGTCATTGTTTCATTTGTTGAGGAGGGAAAGTCTTTTGAAGAAGAACTGGTTTGACTAAACATCCTTCCTTTGACATAAATTACACTTGCAGCGTCCTCACACCACATCAGACTTTAATGATGAACAAATTCCTTAATTATGATAGTCGAGTTTGAGGGGGATTTAACACTTGAAGGAGGAGGTGAGCCTTTCTGAATTCATTGAATCTCCAACCATTAATATATTTCAACCCCCAAACCTTCTGATCTTTCACTTCTAAATTTTGGATTTTTGAATTGAAGTGTCATTAAACCTTGAATCTGCATCTCTGAACCTCTGCACAGAACCTTGCCATATTTGAACTTGGTGAACCTGTGAACCTTTTGAACCTGTTTATACTGGATGAGCCAATTTGAACTAATTCAAGGTGGTTCAAGGTATGCTCTTGAACTTACCTATACTCAACATAAAAATCAGATTTAGAAAGATTGATTTTAAAATTTTAAATGGGGTATCCATCGTGAGAGCTAACAATTAGTTTATTCAGAAACTAGGGGAGGTCTCCCTAAAAACCCGACCTCCTGGAGACAGTTACCAAAGTTTAATAATGTTTTTGGGACACATGTCCCTAGTAAGTATCAGAATATGAAAATAACTTTAAAAAGATTAAACAGAGCCACCATCAGCTTACGCGTCATCATCCTCATCAGATCCATGTGTGTTTTTCTAGGGAGTATAAGTGGCTAGCACTTCCTGAGTCCCGTGCATGTTCTAATTTTTCATGATGAGGATCTTGGTCTTGGAAGCTTCCTTTTCCCATTTCAGCTTCAGTACCTTCACAGCATATTTGGGCAATTGATCTGCAGTCAGGTACAACATCGGCTCAACCTATGAAATCTATGTGATATCTGCCACTGTGAGTTTTTCCTTGGTCCTATTTAGCTCCATGTTCACCTTGAACACATTGATATCTTTGTCTATATCCAAACTCCAAATTCCAATTTTCCAGTCATGCATTGGGTTCACCACCCTGTTACCGTTTATCAGGTTCCCCTGTATATCTTTGAGCTCATATTCCCAACCTTTTGTTGTTAGAAATTATGGCTCTAAAAGTAGAGATTCTCCAACCAATTGTCCTCAAGACAAAGAATTAACTTTCATCTGTCATTAATTTGAGGGACCACTCTGCCAGGAAGTTAGGGATTTTGTACTTCTCCACTTCGACCATATTTCTCAATAGGGCTCCCCATTTTTTTTCCTCTGATTCCCATCTTTGATTCTAGGTCTAAATCTCTCCAATGAGAGATTTTGTATCAGTGCAAAGATCCCTGGAGTCATGAATGTACTTACCCCCATCCTTAATTACTTTATCTATCTAGTTTATCCACCGCAGTTGTCATTGCTTTGCCATGCTGAATTTGGCTCAACAACCTTTTACTTTCAAGGGACATGGGGTCAAAATTCTCTGGAGCCCGCGCTAATGGAAATGTGCTAAAATAGTTGAAGGTGTTAATAAACTCAGCCAAAAATATGACTATTTATTTTAGTTCTCTCTTCTCTTTACTATCCTTCACAGACTCGGTGAGCATTCTATGAGCGAACTGTTTGAAGTGGTGATTATATGATTCTCAATCCATAAAGACCAAATCCACTTTAGTAACTTTGAAATCCTCTACAGTAGGAAATTGTCCTCCTCTTTGGGCTTGTAAGATGTATTTCAGATGTTCACCTACCAGTTTTTGTATCTACAGTGAGCCTAGTTGTAGTCTTGATCTTCTTAGGTTTGGGTGTCTTATTTGTATACTTGATAACCATGTCTTTGATTGGAATAGACATTGGAATCTATTATGCCCTGCATACCTGTCCCTATATTTTGTGGGAAAAATGTTGGGTCCCCCTTTTTGCTTTTGCCTTGTTTCTTTTCCTTTTTTTTTTCTCCGGCCTCTGCTTCTACAAGGATCAGTTTCTTTTCTTTTTTGGTTTTCCTTTCTCCGGGACCCAGTCTCAGAGTGTTTTTGTCTACTATGTCAGCTGGATTTCTGGACTCTGGGATTTTCTATCACCATTTCCTCTTTTTCTAGAGGGTACAGTTGCATGGAATCCCCGGGCCCAGAGTCTGAAGGGTTTTCCTTTCTCGGGGTTCACGGAAAGAAGCAACATGTTTTTACCCTAAGGGTATAAATAAAGGGTTACTTGTCACTTTCACATTTATCATGAACAAGATTACCCAGAGCGATTAAGAGCAAAATTGTGAATTAAGTGTGAATTGCTTTGGAAGTTTAACAGTTCCTTGCAGTTGAGCTGATATACGAGTTTGTGCCTATTTCTCAGATTCCTTGCCAGATAGTGGGTATTTGTGGTCTGTGAAAGCTTCCTAGTTTGTAGAGTGCCTCCTATGCTCCTCCTCCCACATTTTCTGGTGCTAAGGTAGGTCCTTCAACTCTCCTCTTTCTAGTTTTTTTTTTTTTTGCTTGCGCTTGGTTTTCCCTCTGCTCGCTTTTTCTTTTCTTCGTTTCTCTTTGCTTTCATGTTTGTTGTCACCTCCCATTGGTGGGATGGCTCCACAAGAAGGTTGTCCACCTTCCTCATGTTCTTTTCTCCTCTGTAAATGATGTATAATAGTGTAAATGTTGTAAATCCTTGAAGTCTTTCTGTAGAGTGTTGTTCTTGTAAATTGCACCATTTTCCAGCTTCTCCTGTATATTTTGGTCTATACATTGTCTTGGTGATCCTTCCCATGGTGAGCTCAACCCACTCCACACATAATAACCCAAGTTCTAATCTTGCCCGCATGGTGTCTGCTTGGTTTGAACTTGGCACCTCGCCTATTCGAGCCATGGTGGTTTTCTCTCTCCTCTATCGCTTCATCATTGATGACAGGATTAATTTCCCCATGAGTGAGCATTCAAAAACATCCCATCTGGAATTCATTTCACTTGTTTCAACCCACCTTTCACCATTAAGGGCCATTATGCTGTCTATTGCATGACCACGTGACAACCCATGTTAGCTAAGTACGGCTCACTGCCCCGTCACTTTGATAACGACTAGTTTCTCTGGACTTTGGGTGCTGAGAAGTCCCTTGGATTTCATCCCATTGTGTCACATGAACCAATACCCCGGGACCTCCGGGTGATGATCAAAATCTAGTCGCTGTTAACTGTTACATTCTGGGATTTTGATGCACACTAACATTTTGAATAGGTGTGAGATGGCGGTGAACTCCCCAGAGTCCATAAAACTATTTTGTATTCTTATCATGTCATGTGTATTGAGGGTTCTCCAATCTTGCAGGTTGCAAGTTATCCAACAAAATGTTTGAAGTAACAACTCCTCTTGGAAGTCTGGAGCTTCCAACTACCTCCACTCGGGCGGCCACAAATACAAAGGCAGAGAAGATGCTAGCCAAGATCCCATTAAGCCCCAAATACCCGAGGGAGGGTGTTCTTGTGGTGTCCAAAGTGGACTCCAAGCTGTAGGATATCACAGATACAGAGCCCAAACTATGGGCTAAATTGCAGGGCCTTGTCCAAATGATGTACCAACAGAGGGCTGCCAGAGATGATATGGCGAAGAATGTGGCCACCTCTGGCATCATCAAAGTTGCATGTTTCCCCTGCTCGGTACACAAGACAAGAAGGTACACTAACATTCACTCATCAACATGATGTGAATGCAAAAATCATAAATAATAACTTTTAAAAGAAACTAAATGTATGGCACAAAGACCATTTACATCAATTTTCCCAATTATAAAGGACAAGGAAAGACTCAAAATGTTATTCTCAGATAGACGAATGCAAAAACTTTCATGTCATACAGATTTATAATTGAATATAACAACTTGGATGCATTTAACTACTTCCACTATTATTTCACATTAAATTCTCTTTTTCCGTAGGGCCTACTACTTAGTCATGACAAATTCTGCTTTTTCTGCCCCGTGTCACTTTTTCAAAATCCTTGAACACTCTTGACCATGTATGAACTAAGTTAAAGGTTGTTCACATGTGTTTGATACTATTCAAAGATATTCCTATTTGTTCATCTGCCTTATTCTTTAGACTAAATATTCTGTGCTGAAATCACTAATTTCCATCTTTAAAAAGTCAAATTTTCCATACATCGCAACCATGAGGCTTTTTCCACTGGTTTTATACAACTTCCTTTCCTTACAATAACATGAACTACCTTGAACATGTATGAACTAAGTTCAAGGTTTTTCAAGGGTGTTCAAGACTGTTCAAGAAAAAGTGTTAGCAAATAATCTTTTGTTTTTCAAAACACGGCTAGGATACAAGGTTAACACTTTTAGTGAGTAGTTGGACATGAAAATTTAAGCATCTTTGAGACTCTCAAAAATACCATGGAAACTCTATAAATCAATTTAAGAAATGGATGTAAGTACTAGACTTGGACTAACACAAGTCAATCTTTGAGAAGTACTTAGCACCCCCTAAGAAACCCATTAAGTCTTCTATTCTAGGAATAGGAAATCTATATTTAATAGTTATCCTATTTATTTCCCTAGAGTCAGTACACATTCTCCACTTACCTCCCCTTTTTAGGAGCCAATACCACTGGGAAAACACATGGAATGATGCTCTTCCTTATCAGACCCTGGTCCAATAGCTCCTGCACTTTCCTTGCAACCTCTTTGTTATGCTCTGGTATCATTTTGTATGCAGCCTTGTTAGGCAATGATGCCCCCGGCACAAAATCAATTTGATGACTGATTTCTCTTTTTGGTGGTAGTGTAGCTGGAGTCCCTTCACATATGATGTCTTGGAACTGATCTAATAAATGCTTCACTTCTGCAGGCATAGGTAACTGTTTAGGTGTCTCTTCCTCTTTTGGCTTCACCAATATTGCATAGCCAATTCCTTCTTCCTCCTTCATGTTCTTGAGGAATTATTTCCCACTCATTAGTAGGGTATTGGAGTCCATCTTCTCCACTATTTCTTCCGCTATCAAAGAATGTATCTTATAAGATACTCCATTCTTCTTGAATGAGTACTTATTCTCCTTGCCATGGTGAACTGCCTCCCTATCATATTGCCATGGTCTTCCAAACAATAGATGGCATGCATCCATTGGTAGTACATCACAAAGTATGTTGTCTTGATACTTACCAATAGTAAACTCAACCCACACTTGTTCTTCGCTAGTATATTTTGTCCCTTATTCAACCAAGTTACCTTGTAAGGACCACATGAGGTATCTTAACCAATTTGAGCTTGTGTACTGCTTCCTCTAAGATCTTATTTTTAGTAGATCCAGAGTCTATTATAACTCTGCATACCTTACCAAGAATCTTACATTTGACCCTAAAAAGAGCCCTTATTTTCTTCTGTTCATCCCTTGTAGGTTCCTTGATCAAAATCCTCCTAGGCATGAGGTTCTCTCCCTTATCCAAACTTACCTCTAACTATTTAGTCATGTCCTCTTCTTTAACATAAGCAATATTTTTCTCACCTTGTGAAGATGTTGGTTTATCTAGACACCTATAAGCGGGGTGACCCAATTGTCCACAGTTATAACACTTTATTGAAGCAAAATGTGAGCTTCTTCCAAATCCACCTGATATGCCTCTTCCACCACTATGAAAGCCTCTACCTCTATTATATCCTCCCCTATTACTAGACTCATGGTTTTTTTCAACAAACCTAGAGTCTCCTTGGCTTCTAGTATCTTTTTTCCTTCCACTAGAACCACCTCTATGTCCTCCTCTAGAGTTTGTACCTCTTCCTCTTCCCCTAGAGTTGGAATCTTGTTTCTTTTTGAGTTTTTCTTCCACCTTAAGGGCCGTTTGAAAACACCCATATATAAAAGTTAAAGTGAAGAGACTCAACTCTTCTTGTATATTCCACCTAAGGCCAGTAAGATACCTAGAAACTTTAATGCTTTCTACCTCTTGCACTCTTGACCTAAGGCATAGTTTTTGGAACTCTTCGGTATAGGATGCCACATCTAAATATTTTTGTCTGAGATTCTGCCTTCTTTTGTGCAATTGGATGTCATAATCCTCTAGTAAGTAGTTCTCTTTCACCTTAGCCACCATAGCTTTCCAATTTTCTATTGGCTTCTTTCCTTCCCTTTCTTCCTACAAGAACTTCCACCAAGTTAATACTTGTCCTCTTAGCCTTGATTTGGCTATCTTCACCTTCTGTGCCTCTGTGATCCCATCACATTCAAAATGGTTTTTCATACACTCAATCCATTCCATCACTAACTCTGCATCCATTTTGCCAGAGAATACTAGAATGCCTTCTAGTGCTTTTCCACTTAATGCCTTAAGGGCTTTGCGAAATGGTTTCTCAGGTAATGGAGGGTCAAGTTCTGGTTCTTCCTCCTCTTCAACTTGACTCTTTCCCTTGTCCTTATCTTCCCCTATTTGTTCTTTCATATTGCTTGCAGTCTCTACAACTTCTGCTAACTTTAGCTTCATCTCCTCCATAGCATCTTCTAGAAGTCTATTCTTGACTTGTTGCTCTGACAAGTCCCTTGCTAATTCTACATTGGTTACCATGTTTCTTTCCCCAATGGATTCACTTCTCTCTATCATACACTATCCACTTCCCAAGCCTTTCAATGGCTTTGATACCAATTTGATGGGGAGCTCTAATCACAAGAGCTTTCTTGCTCTTTTCAAGACCCTTTCTTTGGTCTTTCTAGGGTATCTATCACTACCCTACCTAGAGGAATCTCCTATGGTCCCCTAATCCTCTTAGAGCTCACCACCAACTTCAAACTCTCTTCATGTCCTTCTCCATCCAACTATGCACACATAGGGTCAATTTAGCAATTTCTCTCCCAATCCGATCTTGGAAATTGGAATAGGTATCCTGACTATTCCCAGGTCTCCTTCAACTAATTTTGATCCACTTTTATGGATTCTTTCATTTTTTTTCCCATCGAGTTCTTCTTTTCTTGGTTTTAGGCCTTGTAGCCTTTTTTGGCCTAATTAGCCCTCCTAAACACTGAAATCTTGGATTTCCCTTAAACTATCCTTAATAACCCTCTAAACCAATTATGGATTCTTCATAGGTCCAACCTAGGCTCTAGGATTTTCTAGGTTTTAGACCCCCACCATTTCCGTACATAGGACTTTCACCAAATCCTCATTTTCTTGGGTTTTTAGGGCATGTGAATCAGTCTAGGTTCTTTGCTTTCAATAGGTGATCAAATCAACTCCACCACTCTTCTCCTTACATTCATTTATCAAGGACACATGCCCCCACACACTCCTACCATTGATTGGCACAAACCAATCTATCTAGCATCTTTTCATGCTATTGTTCTGCACAAGCATACAAAGAATACATAGACCATATTTACACTATATGAAATGTCCCCTACTTGATTCCAAGTGGCCATAGTTTTCCAACCACGGGAACTCAAGTGGGGTTCATTTTTTACATGACTGGTACTGAGCTAGGTAGTGATCTAGTACGACTTAAAGAATTTACAAAATGAAAAAAAAAAAACACCAAAAAAAAATCAATGCCACAGAGAGTAACTACATAACACAAAATAAGGTCTCAATTCATTAATTCATTCCTTTCAATCCATTAAATGATTGGATGAAGGCTCTGTCACAAAACACAATGCAAATCTTTGCTTCCCAATACTCAATCTGTACACTAACACTTCAAAACCTTAGATTAGGGTTTTTTTGACCTTATAATATAGGTTATCCCTTTGTGTTAAGGCCCTAAGGTCGGGAGTTGGGCACTATTAAATCCCTTTCCTAGTTTTTAGGAAATGATGTCATGACAACTTTGCAAAGTTGTAAAGTTGTTATGAGCAACTTTTACATCTTTCTCTCTTTTGACAATCCACTATCCTCAATGGTTTAATTAGAATCTAAACCCTTAAATAAGACCTTAAAACACTTAAAAATTTCAAAATAAAAAGTGCCCCTCCATTTTGGAGTCTTGGTCAAACTTTAACCCATTGTTGACTTTCTAGGACTTGAACTCTTAGATCCTAATTGATCACACCAAACACTAGATCCTAAACACTCTTACCACTAAACAGACACCAAAACAACCTTGGGACTTTATACTTAGTCCTTATTACCTTGGTGGTTGGCTAAACCAACCTACAAGCCAAAATGTTTTGAAGATCTTCATAAGACCTTAAGGTACTCCTGCACCACTCATCTAATCAAATCAAATCAGAAACACATAAAGATTTCTATATATATCTATACATGTAAACCATAAACACATGTATAAATCATCTAGAATCCAATCATAAATCTATATAATGTCAAATCATAAATCATCTAGAGATCTATCAATCATAAATGTTTAACACATAAATCATCTAGGTCTAGGTGTGGAGAGCATATAAATATGTCTCAAATCATAAATTGAAAATGTCATACATATAATAATGAAATATATAATGTGTCTCAAATCAAAGATCTATGCAACATGTCCTAAACTAGAGAGTCATCCAGGTGCATATGAACAAAGCGACCCTCTGATCGAGTGTCACGAGCATCCTCTGGTTGTCAAGCAACAAAAAACCTATGCAAATTTAGTACAATAGTTGGTTATATACATGCATATTATATTATGTAAATTGCTTGAACTATATAAATTCACAAGTGTACATGTGCATGTTTAAACTTAAACATGTATGCACCCTAAAATGGTCGCCTAGACTTTGGGCCCCATTTTATTATTTTATCATTTTATCAATATCCCGAATCAATGGTTTGCAATATTTTCAATTCAAATCAATTTCCTTGATCAAACTGTAATTGATTCAATTATTCAATTATTTTAATATTTCCTAAGGTTTGATCATTTTTATCTAATTAAAATATTTAATTTTCTTTTTAATTAAATAAAATTTATCTTATTTAATTAAAAGATTTAATCTCCCTTTTAATTGAATAAAATTTATCTTATTTAATTAAAGTAAATTTCTCCCTTTTAATTAAATAAAATTCCTCTTATTTAATTAAATTAAATTCCCCCATTTAATTAAATAGAATTCTTCTAATTTATTTATTTATAAAGAAAACCTCTCTTTTAATTAAATAAATAAAAATCCCCACTTAAAGTACTTTATTTGTTGAAAAAGGCAGTAAATTAAATTAAATTAAATAAAAATCCCTTTTTCATCACATCTTCCTAAGTGGTGGATTTTTGCCTCTTAATCTCAACCATTGATCAATTCTTTTTGCCTCTTAATCTCAACCGTTCACTTTCCTATATAAGGAAATCTCTCACTCTCATTTAGAGATCATCCACAATTATAGTATTGTTATGCTACAGGTTTGGAGAGCAATTTTGGAGGAGGATTTGAGCACTCAAGCTTGGGTATTGCAACTTCTCTCTTCTTGTATTCTTCTTGCATCCGTGGCTACTCATATAGATTAGATTCATATTAGATTAGCTTGCATATTTCCTTTCATAGATTAATCTTGCATTGTTATCATTTAGACTAATTTCCTTTCATGCAGTGCAATCATATAGAATAGATCTCATTTTCATGCATTGAATCTCTCATTTTATGGTGTACTTGAATAGGCACTAACTAGGTCAATCTGAGGGCCTCCATTTCAAACCTTTGCACTCCATGACTAGAGAGCTATGGATTGATATTTGAGGCCTCATTCTTGAGCAACCTTCGATGGAATGATTCATAGAAGTGTGACACATTTTCATCACACATTTTTGGCGCCCACCGTGGGGCATGATGCTTCTGATTTTCTTTCATTTTATCAGATTTTCTAAATCTTTACATGGTTATTTTATTGAAGTTTTTCAAGCCTAACCCTTGTGCAGATTCACTTGGAGATAAAAACCCTAGATTTTCAAAGATTTGATCATATCTCCTAAACGGCTTGGAGTTTCAGTCTAAAATTGGTTTTACAGGTTGGTGACATATCAAAGAAGCTTCAGTAAAAAATTTAGAATTTTCCAAGGTATTTTGAATTTTTTATAATTGTTTCTTTATTTTTCATAAAACCTTAATTTTTGGTGCAAATCAATGAATTTATGGACATTTTTACATTTTCAAAAAGGTATTTAAATTCTACAGGGGGGATATTATTTGATTTTTAAATTTGGATGCAATATCATAGCTCATTTGGTTGATTTATGAAAACTAGTCTATTTTGGGAAAATGGTTCCCTAGGGCACAAATGAAAAGATCTTTTTAAAATTTTGACATTTTTGGAAAGCTCTGTATTTTTTAACAGGGGTCTCTTTTCTGTATTTAGGGTTTAGGATCTGAATTCATGGCATATAAGTCCAATCTTGTTGACTAGGTCAAAAATCAAAATTAAAAAAAGGGCATTTAATGATTAGCTTGCACTTATTTTTTACATGGTTCAATGCATGATGTGAGTTGTCATTTGGATTATTTGTTGGTTATTATTGCTCCTAAAAATTGATTTTTAGATCTAACCCTAGAGTTTGCATAATTTGAATATATATTGCATATCTTGTTTGCTTGTCTTGCTTGTTGGAGAGTTTGTGGGGATTGCTTGGACTTGCGTGGATAAACAACAAAATGCTCATGTTGCTTTGGATCTGAGGTATTTTGTTGCATCTCTATAACATTTGGATTTTAGAAATAAAATGAATATCTCATGTGTCTAGCTTGAGTGTTTCTTGCTTTCATAGATCACATTTCCAATTGGTGCTCCAAGAATGGACCTAGATTTTCTTTCTTGCATATATGTTTCACATAGTAATTAGGCCATATGAACACTATTTGTGGCGATCTTGAGAGAGTGGGCTTCATTCACTTGTTTTACATGTGAAGTTCTTCTTGACGATAGATCCCCTTGTAGGTAGGAAAAAATTTTGTTTTTACCTCATTGGTCAACTTGGTTTGGGCTTCAACTTTTGGCAATACTTTCTCTCTTTGGGGGATTGGTGTCATTTGTTGTTTTGTGAGCCTTGAATAAGGTGATTTCAAATTATCGGGTCAATTAATCTTGTTTGCTATGTTTTGGTGAGGTGAAGAGGCTAGAGGATTATGCTCTTTTCCCTTTTCAGAGAATTAGAAACTTGGAACCCTTGAATCCAAACTAAGTCCCCATGTGGTCCATATTGTGAGTCTTCCTTGTTAGAGAGGGTTAACCGTAGTGGAAATTCCCTTTATTGGGTAAACCATGTGGATGGAACCTCAAGCAGTAATATCCATTTACTCCATAGTAGTGACAACCGCTATATAAATGTCCTTGTGGAAGAAATCTCTACGGGTGTAGTTTCTTGTGGGTTGTCAGATCTTCTCAGCAGTTCCTGATTGATTAAATTCTCAGACTGTATCAAAACCTCAGTGTGCCAGGATTGGATTTCACCCACTTAAGATTGCAAAAGTTGCAGAGTCAAGCCATTACTAAGAACCATAGTGCAACCAACTTTTTATTTTCTAGGACTATGTGCGTGATTGGAAAATATTTTGAGAACATACACAAGAAAAATTCTTATGGAGTAGAATACTATGTCACTATCCATGTTCATGTGCAAGGTTGCTTTGTCCCTTGCTCATTGTTTGAAGACAATTGATTGCTTGAACTCCCTGATTGCTGTCTTGCGTGCCTGATTAATGATAAAACCTATTAATGCATCTAGTTGGTCAATTAAAATGAACAAATCTGAGTTCCCGAGTGATAGAAACTTCAATATATCTCCCCAAAATTGCTATGACATGTTTCTCAACATCCAAATGAACGTAAATGGTATCAATTTTCACAAGATGACTCTTGGTCTTCTTTCTTTCGCATCTCTTATGTCTTCCTAGTCTTCCATTTCCATTCTTCTCTTCTTCTTTCATGCTTCTTCCTCTTCTTCCTAAGATCTTCATGTCTTCTTGATTCTTTTCCTCTTATTATCTAGTCTATCTTCTTCTATTTTCATCTCTTCTTGTTTTCTCTTCTTCTAGAATCATGGATTTACGCTATCTTCTTAAGGAACATCTATTGACAATAGATGATCTCAAACTCATTGATCAATTCATGACATATTGTTCCTCCGTTGATCCTTTTAGACATTACATGAGTGATGAATCCATAGCAAAAATAAGACAAAAATTGAATGAATCAGATGTCTTTTCCAGAATCATGTACACGATCATGTCACGATCTCCTTCTTCCAAACATCTTTCATCTTCTAAGTCTTCTCATCATTCATCATCATCCAAGTCTTCTTCCTCTACTAGGTCTTCACTTTCCTCTTCTCCATGATCTTGTTCTTCTTCTCCCAAGAGTCATACTTCTCTTTTCAAGACATACCATAATGAGCAATGTGACAATCCTTATGATACCTCTTCCACAAAGAATGACACACCCATTTTTGATGACTCTGATGATCCCATCTATTATGATTCTGATGACAATGATGACTATGATGATGGCTATTATGATGAACTACATAGTCATACTTCTGACACCACTATTCCTAAGAGTCCTCCTCGTTGTGTGCTTGTTCTTACTAAAGGGTCGTCCCATTGGATAGATTGTGATGGTGATCCATATGACTCTGATTTTGAAAGAGAATTTGATGATTTTTATGAAATTTACTTTGATGATACATTTGAGGAAGAGAAAGCTTTTTGCGCTAATTATAAACATAGTTACTACAAGAATCACTCCTCTAAGGATTCTCATGCTGAAAATAAAGATTGTACTCTCAAGCAAGATCATGTTAATGTTGAACCTTTATTTTGTGATGATTCCCTTCCATCCTCCATTTCCTCCAATACCCATACATCTCATAAAGTTTCCAATCCTTTCACATCTTTCACAAATCCTTTATTTGACACAGGTCTTAATGTTTTTCACGCAGTTCCCTATAGTTACCCTCAAGGGCTACCTCTTAAACAAATTCAAGCTAACCTTCACTTGGCTACAAATACTTTCAATCATGCTAAACCTAAAGAGCCTAATCCTTTATATGCTATAATGCCTACTTCAGTTAATCCTTCCCCATCTCTTCCCAAGTCTCCCATACAATTCTAACATGCTTCCTTGTCCTTAGAAGTGGCTCCATGTTAAGAGGACTCTAAAAATGATAAAGAAAAGAACATAAAGAAAGATCAAGATCAAAAAACCTCCGTGTCATCCAATCCTCTTTATGATGTCTCTTACCTGCATCATGGTTCTTTTGATCCCTTACGCCCTTTCTCATTCATTCCACCCTGTCTTAAATCTTCTCCTAAGCAAGATCAAGTTACTACTTACACCGTTGAGCTTATTGACAATCAAAATAACCTTACCCCACTTACACTTTTCAAAGATGATACTTCCATTAAGGTTATTAAAAATGGTGTTGTTACTTCCAATATTAAGCCTATTGAAAATCAAGAGGAAAATTATAAAATTATGCTATCCAAAGATCCTTGTCAAGATTAAAGTCTTCCATCTTCTTATTCTACCACTCCATGTTCGATTCCACTTTATACTCTTCCTAAGTCTTTTCAAGCTTCGAAAAATCCTAACAAAGAAGGTGCTCTTATTCAAAATGTTCATGATCCTATTGAAAATCCTAATGCTCACTCTAAAGATGCTGATGTCCTTGGTTGTCATATAGATGCTGATGAATTTATTGATTATCCTTTTGCATCTTCCATGTCCATCCTTGCACCTCCTCCACCAATACTAAGGGCTTCACATTTTCCTTCCATCTTGGGTCCTTATGTCCCTTCACTTTCCCCTCTTAACTCTCCTAATTCATCATCCATATTGGGTCCTTACGTCCCTTCATCTCCTATCTTTCCTCAAGATCAACATAGATGCATACCCTTGAATCCTTTTCATCCATCCACCCATCTAAACCAGTCATATTCTTTTTCTTCCTCCACAAGTCCCAAGTCTTTTGGAAGAAACTT
>MU225606.1:991207-1016002 GCA_018584345.1 Thuja plicata | reverse complement strand
ATATAAATCACATTCATATCTTCATAGTTGCACTTGTGACTAGTGATGATTGTGTGATTTTTTGATGTCTGTTAATAATGGCCCAATGATGAAAATAAGTTCCTTAACATTCTCTCATGAATGATGAGCACAAAAGATCCTATGTTTGTTTCTCTATTGCAAGTACACCTTTACATTTTCATGTATTTTGCATTGTTAGACTTCATATTAGTTTGCATTTTAGGCTGCATTATGACTTTGAGAGGGTTTCCTTCATCTTTATTGTAGACTTTTAATCAACCATGGTCACATTCTAATCTTCATTTCTTTATCTTCTTTTGTGATCTCAATCGAAATTTTCTATCTTAAACAGTTGATTGATTTTGAGGCAAATTCTCTTTCTTCTCTCCATTTCTTTCCACCTCTTCCAAACTTCTATTTTCCATTCGCTTTCACCCCACTTCTTTTCTTCTAATTCAATCTTGGGGTATAATATTTCGTGCTTAATGATCTACCTTGGTTCTTTGATCCTTATATCTTTCATCTTACATCAAGAACCTTATCTTTAGTTTGATTTGATCAAGTTTATCAAATTTCTATTTCTCCTCTATCTCATTTTGATTTCGATCATGAGGGGGTAGTACCTATCAAACTTCAATCTTTGATTCAGCTTTATCAATTATATCAGTCTTGCTTGAGATTCTTATCTCTGACATGTCAATTACTTACAAACAACAATGTTGACTTTGTCTTTTTCAATTGTGCTTATTTTTGTCTTGATGTGTTCCCAAATCGATCACACGTCTGGGTTATTTTGTGATCCCAAGTTGACCTCACACTTCAACTGCATTCTTTGACTACATGTGTTCCCAAGTCGACTACACATTTGTCAAAGAGGGGCAAAAGTATGCACCCTAAAATGGTCGCCTAGACTTTGAGCCCCATTTTATTATTTTATCAATTTCCCGAATCAATGCTTTGCAATATTTTCAATTCAAATCAATTTTCTTGATCAAATTGTAATTGATTCAATTATTCAATTATTTCAATATTTCCTAAGGTTTGATCATTTTTATCTAATTAAAAGATTTAATTTTATTTTTAATTAAATAAAATTTATCTTATTTAGTTAAAAGATTTAATCTCCCTTTTAATTGAATAAAATTTATCTTATTTAATTAAAGTAAATTTTTCCCTTTTAATTAAATAAAATTCCTCTTATTTAATCAAATTCAATTTCCCCCATTTAATTAAATAAAATTCTTCTAATTTATTTAATTATAAAGAAAACCCTTCTTTTAATTAAATAAATAAAAATCTCCACTTAAAGTACTTTATTTGTTGAAAAAGACAGTAAATTAAATTAAATAAAATAAAAAATCCCCTTTTCATCACATCTTCCTAAGTGGTGGGTTTTCCCCTCTTAATCTCAACCATTGATCAATTCTTTTTGCCTCCTAATCTCAATTGTTCACTTTCCTATATAAGAAAATCTCTCATTCTCATTTAGAGATCATCCACAATTATAGTATTGTTATGCTACAGGTTTGGAGAGCAATTTTGGAGGAGGATTTGAGCACTCAAGCTTGGATATTGCAACTTCTCTCTTCTTATCTTCTTCTTGCATCCATGGCTACTCATATAGATTAGATTCATATTAGATTAGCTTGCATATTTCCTTTCATATATTAATCTTGCATTGTTATCATTTAGACTAATTTCCTTTCATGCATTGCAATCATATAGAATAGATTCCATTTTCATGCATTAAATCTCTCATTTCATGGTGTACTTGCATATGCACTAACTAGGTCAATCTGAGGGCCTCCATTTCAAACATTTACACTCCATGACTAGAGAGCTATGGATCGATATTTGAGGCCTCATTCTTGAAAAACCTTGGATGGAATGATTCATAGAAGTGTGACACATTTTCATCACACAAAACATATATTTAAAACTTACCTGGCCACTAGTTGGTGTCGCATCCGCTGAATCTCTCCTATGAAGATGCTCTGAGCCCACACTAGAGGTAATGTGCTTTGCTAACTGTGCCTGCAAAATATGATACATAGAACAAACATCAATGCACATATCTATAATTAATTGTTCACTAAAAATCCTGGAAAAGAGAAAAGAAAATTTTATATCCAACTGAAACATATGTTGACATCAATGACAAAACATGAATGTCAACACCTTAACAACAAAAATTCCAACACTTGATTCCTCCTTTCACATTTTTACATTTATTTTTTAGAGAGGACTTTTTCCCATGATTCTTTTGCATTTTCTCCAATCCTAAAAGGTTTTTTCATGTGTGCATATGTACCTCATTAGGCCTAATTATTGGTTTTGAGTTCATCTTTCTCTACACTACTTTTGTGCCTCAATATGTTGTACTTGATGGGTTGTTGGTGTGAGCATGCTACTTTTGGTAGCTAATTATACTTTAAGACCTATTCACACCTTAGCCTAAACTTACTTTTCTATTTTGTGTATGGGGTTAAGACACTTATGCTATAACTTTGGATTCAATGATTTCCTAGTAATGACATGGTACTAATGCATGCTTTGACTCTACATTAATGGTTAATATACTAGACATTTGGTTTACCTTTTTTTGATTATTTTTTCCTTATTTACTTTCATTTCGTTTCTTTTTATTTTACTTCCTTGCAATCTAGCACCTTGTTTGTCACTTTCTTTTGTTATCTTGTAAATTTGTGAGAATTTTGTATTTCTAGGGTAAGAAAAAGTATTTTTGAGTTTTAAAAGTCTTTAATAAATATTATTAAATTGTAACTTCAATAATATTGTATAGTTCTCTATTAATTCATTACTCTAAGTAATATATGTATGTTTGTATTGTTCAAAATGAATGAAACATGATGTATTATTTTTTTCCTACTCCTTCTTCTATCAAACATGTCTATTTTTATTTCATATTTTAGAACCAAAATAAAAGAAAGCAGGTAACTATGTAGTTAACAACTTAATTTTTAGCTATTGTGCATTCTAGTATGAAAATGTTGGCATAATACTCACTATTGAGTGACATCTCTTTAATGGACCTAGTGTTAATAAAGTGAAATTATGGTATCTACTCTTATAAAACACTCCATAACACAACTTAACACATTTTTCACCTAGCTTAGAAAACTACCACTTGTGAAGGTGTCAAGTTATTAATTCCAAATTTAAGTTTGAACATAAGAGTTTTGATGTCATTTATTTGGCTACATGTTTCAATTGAATAAAATAATGGGTAAAAATCTAAATTGATACTCAAGATGGGATCAATTTAAGCTTATTTACAAAAATGAAATTTACAATATGTTCATTACATTAAGGTTAAGCCAATAAAAAAAAAACTAAAATAAGAAAAATATGAAATGCATGTTTTGTCTTTATATAAGTATCTTGGTAATATTATTTCCTATTCACCTTTAACTTATTTTTCTATAGTCACTTTTTTAATCTTTTCAAAGTTATTCCTCTCTCATCAACAATATATATATAGCAACCTCACAACAAACTATCCTAATGCACATATTTAACTTGTTTTTCTATAGTCACTTTTCTAATCTTTTTAAAAGTTATCCTTCTCTCATCAACAATATATACAACAACGTAACAACAAACTATCCTAATGCACATATTTTTAAATTGAGCTATACACGAGAGGTAGGATTGAGGGCATTCTCTTCTCCACTAATCATCACAGAACAAAATTACCTGAGAGAAAGTAGAAGGAATCCAAGTATATTTGAGGTATATTATATGAAATTCCTACTTTTCATGCCAACATATTCATCATTGCCACGGACACCCATAAACTTAATTGGTCATTATCTAAAGCTTTGCAGGTGCCGTCGCAGCTATGTAAAAGCCCATTCATTTATTGTCGTTATTATTTTGGAGTTTAGATAGATGTTCACACGTCCAGAGATTCTATAAATAAATAAATTGCAAATAAATTCCCTGCTTCAGCTATAAATAGTAGCATCATTAAACTTATTGTTGGAGTATAGGTAGATGTTCATATATCAGAGATTCTATAAATAAATAAATTGGCTGCTTCAACTATAAATGGTAGCATCATTAAACTTATTTTCTCAGAGAATAGATAAGTGAGTGTAGGAATGGCGAAGGGAAAGGTATACATGCTCATGTTATTCCTCATGTTGTCTTCATCTTTTGCCTTTGGTAGCATGCATTCTTCATCTTCTCTTTATTAATAAATAGATCTCAAATACATAGTTCATTAATTTAAAATTTGTTGGTAATTTTCATTTATATATTTGAGCTATTTAAACTCTTAGAGATGGATGCTTTAGATCAACCATTGTTAATGTCTATAATGATGTTGTCTAGGAATATTGAGCTGTATAATGAGTTAAGCTTATAAATTAGCAAGAAGATAATGAAAACACAAACCAAATGTCTACTTGTATGTCCTAATAAGATGTCACAAGTCTATAACTTTTATGTATTCATTTAAAAAAAATTATGATTAGGAATTTTTATGAATATCTATTAATATGTTATATATGAATGTCCAAATTATTAACTAAATCTTTTTCTTGTTAAAATGAAATACATAGATTTTATTTTGTATATATTACATCTTTATATCATATATATCTATATTTAGATCTTTCCAAGAATCACATTTTTTTTGGACAAATTGTGTTCTAATCGTTTTAAACCTAGCACAATCTTTAATTAAATAAATTTCAAAAACATGAAAATAGAGTATTGCTATGATCACACGTGTAAAATTAAAACTAGAGGAGATTTTACTTTTCCACCATTTAGAGTAAGTCTGATTTTAAATTGAAATCATCAAAGATAAAAGCATGAAAAGAAAATTGACACTAACTCTTTAACGCTCAAAACATTTGGAGGAAAGTGTAGCTTAAGTTAAAAAAATTTACTCATACATAAGTTTTTGGGGGAAAAGTAACTCTAGGAAAAAAAATCACAGGATTCTTATGTTTAGCTTTTTAAGAAGATTTTAAAAAAAAAAAAAAAAAGGTAAGAGAGATTTTTTTTTTTTTTTTTTGGTTCTTTNAAATTTTAAAAAAAAAAAAAAAAAGGTAAGAGAGATTTTTTTTTTTTTTTTTTGGTTCTTTGTGCATTCTTTTGGGTGGCCCTAGCACTTTGAGAAAGAGAATTGTAAGGGTGGAAGGGAGCATAAGTTAAGGGGTGGATGGACATGAATCTTCAACATCAAATTTACATTGTAACACATACAATGCATGATTAGTCGATAGGCTTTCTTTGGGGAGAAAGCCTTGACCCGCAAAGTGTCTCACAACCCGAACTTGAAATCTAACTTGAAGCTGACGTAAACTTGATGTCTTGTTTACTTCATTATAAAACCTATTAATTTAATATATACAATATCTTAATGTTAAGATGAGCTTTTCATTTTTTATTGTTTTTATATTTAATTTTAAATTAATAATTTTTTATTTTTTTTGAAAAAGAAGAAGAAATGAAGAGCTAAAAAGAGACTTTAAAAAATTAAATGATTTAGAAAAATAATAAGAATAAAAAATCAATTACAAAGGTGCTAATAAAAAAATGAAGATAATAAAATAGACTATCCTTATGATAAAAATTTACAAAAATTTAAAAAAGTAAATACTCAAAGGTTGAGAAAATAAAATAATTTAAAAACAATATATATAGGTAAAGTTGAGAAAAGAAAATTAATATTAGATTACCAAAGATAAGCTTAATCACAAATAGATTAAATAGATATAAATGAATTAATATTGAAATAATTAAATTAAATGATAATTACCAAAATCTTATTAGTCTTATCATTGGTTATATTATTAATTATAATATTTTTAAAACTATTTCAACTTATAAAATGCAAGCCTCAACGATATGTAAAAATCTATCTTTCTTTGTGCTAAATTATATGACTTAGTAGGAAAAGCACACAAGTTGATTTATACAATCGAACATTGATTTTTGTTACTTCACGTCTGTGAAGAGATTCATGTTCAGGATCTTTACATGTCATCATCCTTTTCATCCTTTTCAGAAGTATTTTGGGCTTTTGATTTTATTTGTATTCGAATACCTTACTCTCATTATTGGTTTAATCTCCCTCATTTTCAAAGCAAATTCAGGATGAAATGAGTTAAATAAAACTGTAACAACAGAAGATCATCCTCTTCTCTCCATCTATGAAATATCACTAATTTTTGGTATCGGTGAAAACATTTAAGCTTACCTAGTCTGAACCTACCCTCAACCGAGGCCTAAAAATATCCAGCCCTGTTTATATTTGTATGCTTCATCCTAACACTGAGTTTGGTTAAGTCATTTATTGAAGATGATGACGTGGGCCTGTGTTTTCACTCGGATGTGAAACATAGCATCTAATTTTTGGAAATACAATATTTAATAGTTTTTCTTTGTTTCATTATTAAAACCTATAGATATTTAATAGTTTTTCTTTGTTTCATTATTAAAGCCTATAGATATTTGAAGTCTCGTCTGATATCTTAAATGGAGGCACAGGGTTATGCCTTGATTGTTTATTTATAGAATATTTTTCTTTCCAAGAGAACTTAGAATAGAAATTCTTACATGGGCAATACAAACTTGGTGATAGGACTTCAAATTATAACAATATACTTGGTTAAACAAGCTTTCTTATTAAGTATAAACACATTCTTATCTTCTTTAATATTATTTAATTAAATATTTGACTTACTACTACAGAGACTCATATTTATGCTAGAACATCTATTAATCAATGAGAAAGGATAAGTAGAAGATTAAAGGCTCGACTTTGACTAGAATCTTATTTTTTGTTTATAAGAATTTATTATTTTAAGAATAACCCTCTAATCAAGATATTGATACTTAGACCTATTTAGAGTAAGGGTAACTTGAATAATTAAGAAAGGTTTTTTAGGCTCTATCAATATATTGATTTGACGAATCTTTTCCTTTTATCATGTGCAAATGATAGGTTATAAGTAGCTTAATCCAATTTCATATTAGCAAGATTGGATAAAGCCTATCAATCGATGATAGTTATTTTCATAAGCTAAATCTCTTTAAAGACATAATCCCAATGAATAGAGTGAAGTGGTGAATTACATTATCTTTATAGAACTAGTTATGGATACATAGTTGGATATCCAAGCTTTCACATATTGACTTACGCTTATTAGTAAATGGTGATACATTATGATTCATGTGAATTTGTAATCAATTCTTGATCTTAAAATAAACTTAATGCATTACTATTCATCGAATAGATGATAATGAGCTAAAGAGTGTAATTTACGTCGATAATAGAAAACATGATTCGACACCATGATGACATGACCTTATAATCTCTTGGCTTGAATTTTAGAATAAATGTGATTTAGTTGTTTTGGCATAATGACAAAGTTGGAAGATGAATTTGTTGGAATTGATGTCAACATAGCAGAAGAAGATCAGAAGAAGCGATTGGTTAAATTGCTAACTCAACTGTTACAGGTTAGCTAGTGGAGCTGAGTGTTATAAGGTCAGGTGAGAAGTGGATATGATAGATATGGAGTCGCAAATGTAGAAGAAGGTTGTTGAAGATATTTACCATGTTCACCCAAAGTTTCAGAGTGTTACATGAAGATCTGGACAGGTAAACATAAATAAAAGGGTCTGGTGTGTTATACAGAGTAAACATTTCATGGAGCACACTTAGGAGTGTGTCTAGGACATACTCAAGTATGTTCAACTCAAAGGATTTTTTCTTCAAAGTTCCGCAAGGCATAATCTTATTGTCTCCGCTGCTTGATGAAAGTGTATTTTAGGGCTTGATGAAAGAGAGTTGACAAATCCAATGGATATAATAGATTTTGTTAGCTATACTTAACCCCACCCATTTTTAAAATTTGAAAATCAGTCTATGCACTCCTTCCTGCCAAATCACAAAAACAAATAATTTTCAAATTCTGCAAAAGTTGGTGAAAAATCCTTTTATAGGGGTGAACCTAATATTATTTTGTGCAACATGACTGATTTTTGTGTCTAAACCCCTTGTTGGTCATGATCTATTTTTATGGTTTTATTTTGAGTCGTCCGTATGCCAAAAAGAATAAATTTAGAACTCTGAGCATTATGTTCAAAAATGATTTCTGGGTTTTGATCGACTTGGATAATTCATAAAACAATTAAAATTTAGATAACAAAATTCTCATAAGAAAGTTATGAAGGTTTTTCTATATCAATTCAAAGGAGTGATGTCAGATTTTGGGTTCTATATTGAACCGTTGAACCAAATTCAAAAAAGGTTCAACCAAAGGGGCGACATTGCTAATTTTTTGAAGACTTTGGGCTCACAAAAGTCATAAAAGAAATGACTAGAACGTGTTGATATATATATATATATATATATATATATATATATATATATATATATATATATATATATGAGGCACTTGAAAATCTCACTACAAACACACACATCACAAAAGAGGTCTATGCTAAACACATTTAACAGTGGGCCCAATTTCTAAATCACCAATTTCCAATTCAAGTGGTTATCCCAATAATTATTAAAGAAGTAATTATAAAAATCAAATGTTTTAATCAAACTATTCAGTTATGGTAGTAAAGCTGGAAAGTGAAAACAAGGAAATATACTAAGCGGGAACTTTTCTTTAGTATTTTTAATTCATGTGGATTAATTAAATGTTAAATATCTGCATGAGGGATAATGAGAAAATTAAAAATTAAGAAGAAACTAATATCATACAACCTTTTCAAGAATCAGTTATTTCAAAACTGAAAAGCTATGGGAGATTATTTGATTGTAAAAAACTTCAGAAAGAGGGGGCCCTTCTTTATTCAAAAAGTTTGTGGGCTACCGGAAGAGGTGATGTAGGAGCATCCTGGGGTAGTTGGAAATCCTATGTCATCAAAAACATGTTTTGGTTTGGTTTTGTTTTATTGCTTGGGAGCTCGATAATCTGGTCGGTAACTACCTTGGAGTTTCTTGTTGGAGTACTCGGTTACCTGTTGACTCGGTTACTTGTGGTTCGGTCTCGGTGACTAGTTTCTCGATCTCAGTTACCGAGTGGTGATTTGTGTTGCTCGATGGTGTCTATTCGGTGGAGCTTGACTCGGTTGTGCCTCTCACCAAGTGGTCTATTTTTGGTGTTCATGATCACCAACAAAGTTTATGCTATCTGTTAGGCTAACCGACTGGTGCATTTAATTTGTGGTTTCCAATGGGGGATGTGAGGAACTATATCTTGTTTGGTTCACTCTCCTATGCATATTCAATGACCATTGGAGGCTAACTGATGGATAAGATGTTGGTTGTGGGTTTCTTGATGCCGACTTGGGTTTTATTGTGTTATTTCATTGTAATGTCGACTTATAGCAAGTGTGTATAAAATAGATTCTAGGTTGATGTTTAGAGTAGGGGAGGTGAGACATGAGGAGATAGATAGAGGATAATAGAGTAAACTAATAAGTTGAAAGATTGTAAGTTGATAGTTGTAAGTGGGTAGATAGAAATAGAAGTTTTCTTGGAGGCTTGTGAGCACAAGTTCAGAGCTGGTTTCTTCCACTTAGCTATAGAGTAGACTAGGAATATTGGATCTTGCGAGATCTTGTTGATGCTTTTGTTTTTCTGGCCCTAACCAGGAAGGCCTTACAACCCAACATATTGGATGTAATTGAATCTAAAGATGTTTATGAATTGATATAGTTTTTATATCTCTATTTTGTTGAGTTTTTGTTGTTTTCTTGTTGTTGGCTACAAGTTTGGATAGTCCTTTATTAGATCCTCTGAGCTTGAGTGCATCAAGTGGTATCAGAGTTGGTACGTTTCTTGTGGAGCTTAGGGTTTTTGAGATTTGGAGATATGCCTCCGAGAAGATTGGACCCCTAGGGTGATTGTAGATCTTTCTGAGGAAGTGGAAGTGGGGATAACAGAAAGATTTATATCTAAGATGGCGGAAATGGAAAATGAAATCACAAAAGGCATCAGAAATGTTGGATTACATAGAGGTCCTAGAACATATGATGGTTATGAAGAAGCTATTGAAGACTTTGAAGCTTCTGGATCTAGTGGAGGTGATAGATCCAATCGGATGGAGAGATCTAGAGGAGACATAAATGATCAGTTACATAGATCTAGAGCTCGGTTGAGTACAACTTACCAAATGGAGGTGTCCAAGTTTTTAGGTACATTGAGACCCGAGGACCTAATTGATTGGATCAGTGAGTTAGAATACTACTTTGAGATGGAAGACATTGTGCAGATCTTCTTAGAGTGAGGTTGGCACATACTAAGTTGAAAGGACATGCTACTTTATGGTGGAAAGAGTTGTAGAGGGACACAGAAGAAGAAGGTGAGATGAAGATCAATCAGTGGAGGTTGATGGTGATAGAGCTAAAGGCTAAGTTTACTCTTGACTATGAACTTGAGTTGTTTCAGAAATTATAGAATTTGAAATAGAAGGAGATGACTATAGAAGATTATACCGAGGAGTTCTACAAGTTGACTATTCGGTCTAGGCATACAGAACTTTCTAAGGAAAAAGGTTGCGAGATATTTCAATGGTCTAAGGTTGAATATCCAGGATGAGATTGGTATGTTGAAGATTGACTCGGTAGAATATGCTTATCAGTATGCATTGAAGGCATAAGATAGGTTGAAGAGAAGACATCATGGTAATTATTGAGGGAAGGAGAAGCAAGAACAATCGGTGAAAGATAAACCGAAAGTTGAAGATGAACTGAAACCTGTTGAACTGAGGAGAAAGATGGGTAGAGGTGTATTTAGAGGTACTTGTTATTACTATGGTGAAGAAGGACATTAGTCATTTAGATGTCCTCATGCAAATAGGAAGGTCGGTAGTCACCAAAATGTTGTGGTGAATGAAGTTACTGAGAATGACCCTGAGGTGGAGGGTGTGACTCTTTTTCTTAGGATAACTTTTCTGCCCTCAAAGCAAGATGATTCTTGTCAGAGGAAGAACTTGTTCAGGACTGTGTGCAAGTCTGGTGGTAAATGTTGTAAGGTGATTGTTGATGAAGGAAGTACTGACAACCTAGTTGCTGAGGAGATGGTTGAGAAACTTGGTTTGAAAAGGTTGAGGCATTATTGTCCTTATAGGATAAGTTGGTTGCAAGAAGGTTATGCAGTAGAGCTGAAGGAGCAATGCATGGTGAGTTTTTATATTGGTACTTATAGAGATGAAGTATTATGTGACATTGTGGAGATGAGTTATTGTCATGTTTTACTTAGGAGACCCTAGCAGTATGATAGAGAGGATATTCATGACTATAAAAGGAATTTGATTACTATCCTGAAAGATGGACAAAATTCTATTTTGATTCCTTTGAAGGATGAAGGAAAAGGAAGGAGGAACTTGAGCATTGGTTGCAGATCTGAGATGGTTGCAAAGGTTGGTGCAGACATTCAGATTCATAAATATGAAGGTACTTTATGGAGTACTAGTGGGAAAAGGAAGCAGAAGAAGAACTGAGGGAAGAGTGTGTTAGTTGAGGACTTGGAGGACATGTATATCAAGAACTAGTTTGGGATCTATGTGTTGAATCCTAGCAGATGTTCATCCAATTGCTGAGAACATATTTTCTCACCTAGGGTGTCTAATGCAGGAGCATCCCAGGGTAGTTGGAAATCATGTGTCACCAAAACCATGTTTTTCTTTGGTTTTGTTTTATTTCTTGGGAGCTTGGTAATATGGTCGGTAGTTGCCTTGGAGTTCCTTGTTGGATTTCTTTGTTACCTATTGACTCAGGTACTTGTGGTTTGTTCTCACTTATTGGTTGCTCCATCTCGATTACCCAGTGGTGATTTGTGTTGCTCGGTGGTATATGTTTGGTGGAGCTCCGATTGGTTGTGCCTCTCACCGAGTGGTCTAATTCTGGTATTCTTGATCACCAAAGAGGTTTATGCTATCTGTTGGGCTGGCCGAATGGTGCATTTAATTTGTGGTTTCCTATGGGGATGTGAGGACCTATATCTTGTTTGGTTCACTCTCCTCTTAAAATTTAATGAACGTTGGAGGCCGAATGAGGGATAACACGTTGGTTGTGGGTTTATTGATGCTGAATTGGGTTTTATTGTGTTATTTCATTGTAATGTTGACTTGTGGTTAGTGTGTATAAAAGAGAGTCTAGGTTGATGTTTAGAGCTGGGGAGGTGAGACATGAGGAGATAGATAGAGGATAGAAGAGTAAGCTGATAAGATGAAAGATTGTAAGTTGATAGTTGTAAGTGGGTAGATAGAAATACTAGATTTCTTGGAGGCTTGTGAGAACAAGCTCAAATTTGGTTTCTTCCACTTAGCTATAGAGTAGACTGGGAATGTTGGATCCTGCAAGATCTTGTTGATGATTTTTTTGTTTTTCCCGTAACCGGGAAGGCCTTATAGCCCAACATGTTGCATGTAATTAAATCTCAAGATGTATATGAATTGATAGAGTTGTTATATCTCTATGTTTTTGAGTTTCCACTGTTGTCATTTTGTTGGCTGCAAGTTTGGACAGTCATTTATTGGATCCTCCGAGATTGACTGCATCAAGAGGGGAAAATATTTTCAGTTTTGTGATTGTATTAGAGGGAGAGAAACATTTTTTTATTTGTGTAGAGCTTAACTCTGGTGTAGGGATAAAATGATATGTTGGTCATTCTTATTATGTATTTAAAAATAAAGAATTTATCTTTTAGATCTATTGGTTAGAATATATCTTTCTTGGATTGAAATTATTCCATTGATTGTTTCATTCATATTTTTAGATATTTTCCTATTCCATCTTGTCAAGTATATGTGTGTGTTATTAAATATGTAGGTTTTGTGTATTCATATATACAAAATGAAACATTTAATCTCCCTCTTGTTTCTCTATAGTGGGAAGATTGATTAGATGGTCTTTGTGCCATATGTTTAATTTTCTTTTAAGTTATTAAAGTCTGTAATCATGCACTCATTACATGTTGATGGGTGAATATCAGTGTGCCTTCTTTTCCTTCTAGTTAAAGGCATACTCAAAATCTCATTCATTATAAATGAAATAAAGGGACTTGTACCTTCCTATCAAAATTTAGGGAGCACTTGCACATAACCATTGCAAGTGACTCAACTCTTAGTCTCAGGTTTTGTCTTCTAACTTGGGCATTTTGGAGTCATTTTGAAAGATTGTGTAAAAGGAACAATCTGTTTACTAACTGATTTTTGGCGACTCTTCTGGGGATCCAAAAATAATAAATCGATGCTTTATTTCCTCAAATTGTTGAAGTATCTTTGTGTATAAAGAGATTGGTGGCTCTATATAAATATCATTCTTAATCCAATAGTTATGTGAAACGGGAAAAGACCAAACCCTACCATCATGGAAATTATTGAGATGGATGACAAAGTATTACATGAATTTTGGGATCACTACAAAGAGAGAATTTATCATGATACAAAAACTAATATAAAGGAATATGATCATGCATTTGCACATCTATGGATGAGTCTTTGCGCCAGGTTTTATAACTTGAAAGAGTTGAAAGAAAAGACAACTGTGCTACAAGCATATGAGAAAATAATCTTTCAACCTTAGGAAGAGTTAAAGGTCTACATGATGAGGCTCCAGTTGTCTCATTTTATTTTATTTCTTGCAACTATTCGGTCTTGAATGAGCAAGAATTTCAACAAGAAAGAATTCGTCCTCATGAAAATGACCAGGACAACATTGGAGAACCCGTGAGCTTGAAGGACAAAGACAAATGAAATACTGAAGTAGACATGAAGCAAGATGATGGTAAAAATAATGAAGTATTGTAGCTTCAATAAGTGTTAGATTTTTTGGACTGTGCTTCTCTTTGTGAGGAGGAAATCATAAGTCAATTTTTTTCATCCATTGAACAAGAATATTTCAGCAAAATAGATTGAGGTATTACTTCATTCCATACCTTAATTTTGGATAAGGAGTTTTTAGATTCGGTCTCAGCAAAGAATGATGAAATTGTTTCAGCTGACATGGACCCTATGCTTGATGAAGTCTCTCTCTCTCTCTCTCTCTCTCT
The DNA here is from genome assembly GCA_018584345.1 of Thuja plicata. Classification (NCBI taxonomy): domain Eukaryota; kingdom Viridiplantae; phylum Streptophyta; class Pinopsida; order Cupressales; family Cupressaceae; genus Thuja; species Thuja plicata. Next base: position 1,001,946 of record MU225606.1, on the reverse strand, counting down.
CTCTCTCTATTCCAAACTTGATTTGGATGATGCAATTACTTTTAAGGATAACAATTTTAAGAATAGTGATTATAAATATAATGCAACATTTTCTCTAGAAATTTCTAAGCATTACTATTTTTCAGTTAGAAAGGGAAGATTATTTGAGAAGCACTATTGAGGGAACTCAAGAAATTTTACAAGTTTATGATGAAATTTGGATCTTTGGGCATAAAATTTTATTCTTAAATTTTTTGCATACTATTAGTTTGATTTTCAGCATTAAGGAAGTCACTAGAAGATAGTGGTTTTGGGTTACTACATGTGAGAACCACCCATTATTCTAGAAAGGTTCATACTTCTCCTTGTTAGTGAATGGTTTTGCGTAATTATTTCTTGGCTCTACTTCTTGAGGTGGGATTTTCATGCCTGTATATATTTGTGAATAAGCTTTGGTTTTCCAATTTTTTATTGTGCTTATCTTATCTTTGGTTTGGTTGGTTGAGTTTTTTCATGTTCCCTTCCATCGTTTTGTAAGAAACTCAGAAAGGGAAGATTGTTTGAGAAGCACTATGTAGGAAACTCAAGAAAGTTTAGAAGTTTATGATGAAGTTTGTCTCTTTGGGTGTAAAGGTTTATTCACAATTTTTTTTGCATACTATTAGTTTGATGTGAAACATTGAGGAAGTCACCAGAAGATAGTGGTTTTGGGTTAGTTCATGTGAGCACCAACCATTCTTATAGAAAGGTTCATACTTCTCCCTACCAGTGAATGGTTTTGCGTAAGTATTTCTTGGCTCTACTTCATGAGGTGGGATTTTCCTGCCTGCATAGATTTGTGAATAATCTTTGGCTTTCCAAGTTTTTTTTGTGCTTAGCTTAGCTTTGGTTTGGCTGGTTGAGTTTTGCCCTATTCCCCTCCACCCTTCTGCAAGAAGCTCCCTGTGCTCTCTACTTCTTTGACTCTATTGCCCAATGTATTATAACACTATTTTTAACCAAAGATTTTGAAAGTTCTTTATATTTTGTGAGAAAAAATAAGTCCACAGACAGAGCCAATTGTTACCCATGCTTAACCTCGCCTATTTTCAAATTTTGAAAAGTAGTCCATGCACCCCTGCCTACCAAATCACGAAAACAATTAATTTTCAAATTCTAAAAAAAATGTTGATGAAAACTCCTTTTATAGGGCTGAACCTAATATTATTCTGTGCAACATGACAAATTTTTGTGACTAAACCCCTTATTGTTCGTGAGATTTTAATGCTTTGCTTTTTGAGTCGGCCATATGCAAAAAAGATTAAATTCAGAATTCTATGTTGTTTGTGCAAAAATGATTTTTGAGTTTTGCTCGACTTGGACAATTCATCCTAAATGTTTTTTGATTTTTTCTTGACTTGGACAATTCATCCTATAATTAAAATTTTGTGAGACATAAAGTTCTCAGAAGAAAGTTATGAAGGTTTTTCTATATCAACTCAAAGGAGTGATGTCATATTTTGGGTTCTACATTGAACTGTTGAACCAAATTCAATAAAGGTTGACCTAGGAAATTATTACTTTGCAATAATGTCTGTTGAGAACTTCCTGCAACTACTTCTTACAATATCTTTCTATAAAACTACATGAATCTGCAACATATTTTGAACAATTAATTATTTACTTCATTCAAAGTAACAAAATACTTGCATACACTTTCAACAATGCAATGAATGAAGTAAATTCTTGACCTAATTTATCCAAAATTCATATAACTCAAAAAAAGGAGAGAAATTGGCAAGAAACTGTATGTAATCTATTAATATTCAATTATCGGGAACCCAAAGTACATTTCAAAATTTTCCAACGGAAAGACACTTTTCATTTACTATTTTGTAACAATCCTTTAGATTCCTCCCAGAATTAATTTCTATTAGAATTGACCTCTAAAAACTAGACTCAAACTTCCTACTTCCGAGATATTCATTTCCAACCCCGATTTCCCTTTTATATAAAAAGGGAGCAATAAGCTTCAGGCTAATGAAATAACACAGCACAAAAGTACAAAATCAGTTAGAACTTCTTGGAACTCAAAAAAGGCAAAAGTTCCATGAGATCAAAACACTTGATGCAGAAAACTGAGAAGATTCTCTTTTGTCGATTATCCTTAACTTACCAATTATGGTGCCAACACCTCATCCCTAAATATCAATTAAGTACTTTTTTCGCTAGGTGTCATATTCCAGGTCTGATGGCCATTTGAAATTGATTTCCTCATCAAAAAAATTTTTGTATGAAAAATATTTGACTACAACCTGATCTGTTTCTTTCTCAAACTAGTCCAAAATAGAATGACAGACCAATAAATTATCAAGACAAGTTGTTAATATATCAGTATCTCCATCTTCACAAATAATATCCACTTTAGCCTTCAAAATATTGCTAGTTTTATTCAACCAATCGTACATGTGCTTTATGTTGCCAACATCATCAATTATATCTGGAAGCATGATCTTCCCCAATTCCTTAAAACCTCTAAACAAGGTCCTTATCTTTCTTTCAACAGTATCAGGGAAATCCTGAAATTCTTGCATTGCAATAACAAGTTCATAAGTGGGCTTAATCAGAGGGGCATCATTATTGTCAAATTGAGATCCCAAGCGTACATCCCTCATTGTTTGAGTTCTTCTTATCCATTTATCAAATATTGGTTCTAGGATACCTCTATCCTTCGTGAAAACACTCAATGCCTCACTAAGAACAAAATAAAAATGGTGCACATTTTTCATCTTCCTAATCATTTTCCCACTAACATGTGTTAAAAGTATACTTGCAACTTCCTCTATCCTTTTCCTAGACTCTTTCTTCTCTCCAGCTAATTCCCCCTCCAATTCCTATATTTTCTCCATCAATTGTGGCCTTGAAGTCTTAATAGAACATGCATGTTCATCATGTAATGATACTATAGGAGAAGGTGGAACATCAATCATTGGGGAATCAGGAATACTCTTTGAAGATGATGGTAAAGGGGAAGAGATAGAAGGAGAGTTTAACACGGCCTTAGATAGAAGATAATAAGATAAGGATGGAACTTCTAGAGCTGCAAGCAATTTTGATTCCCCACATTGAATCAATGCAAAGGCATTTGAAGAAGGCCAAGGATTTGGTCAACACCCCCGATGGTAGTTCACCAAATACCATCATTGGAATGGTACCTGATGTTTCTGCTCAAATTGTTATACTTCAAACACTCAAAGATGCATGGGAGTCATCCCTAACTGATGTACATATGAAGTACACTCATATTTAGACTCGGGTATAGGTATACTATCGAGCACTAAGCAATTTTTGTTTTGGCATATTTGTCAAAAAAGGGGGATAATACAATATGTATGGATATAGTACATAAGGAAGATATAAGTATGTCTATAGGGGGAGTTACACAACACTTTAATTTTTTTTGATCAAGCTATGGTATGTTATAAGAAGTATTATGTAAGGAGGAGTTGTACAAATTTTGATGACTTTGAAGTGTTTGTCAAAATTCCAACTAATGCCAAAGGAGGAGATTGATACTCCTATAAGCTATTGTGTTTTCATTAGTTTTGTCAAAGTCATGATAGACAAAGGAGATAGTTAGTAAAAGATAAATTACACTAAGGAAAATAGTTGGTAAAGAAGAGTATCAAAGACACTGAGCACCGAATAGTAACAAGCACCGAGTTAAGCAGATGATAGTTACCGATCAAGCGTTAGTCACTGAGTCACCAAGAAGAATTAGTCACCGAGTAGACGTTATTTCATCGAGCAAGATTAGAGAACATTACCAAGTATACCACAACTGACATAACAATTCAAATTTGATACATTGAACTTGGACATCGAGTGAGAAATCTTTTACATTTTTCAAGGTAAAAGTTAGGTAGAGCATTGGGATTGCAAAAACATGATTGCACATGATCACGAGGAAACTCAACCAATTAAATAAAAGTATAAAAAATGTGTTGAGAATGAAACTAACCTTGCACTGCTTCACCTCCATTGCAGAAGGAGAAGGATGTAGAATAGGTTATACGCCTTAAGATCATATAAAAGGAACATAACATGAAGATGATAGATGATGGTGAAAATTGCAGAGACAGAAGCAGTTACAGTGACAAAGCTAAAGGAGTTAGAATGTAGAAGTTTTAGAGTGCATAATAGATAAGTTGCCGAGTGCAGAATGAGATAATGAACTTGCAGAGCATAAAGAGTCTAAACAACATTATGTTTGATGCATAATCACAATTTTTTTTGTAATAGTTCTTATAGTTATTAGAAGATTAAAAATCTCATTTAGTGGGTAGGCCCTAACAGGTCTTATGTTCTAAATCCTCTAACTGGGTACATCTCTTAGATGAGAGATTGTAAAAATCCTTTAACAAGGTAGACTGCATAAGTCTTTTTGTACTCCTAGTAGGGTAAGCTATCAGAAGTAGCTAACATTGTAGCTCTAACTAAGAAACCTTTATACAACAGTAGTGAAGGATTGTGGGTGTTATCTCCACCACAGTTTTTTCCTCTAACAAAAGATTTCTACGTGACCAAAATCATTTTGTTATGTGTTACAAATTTTATGAATTGATTCATTCACTTTATGTTCATATTATGCAATGTATTCAAATCGTTAATTGATTAGTGTGTATGCTTAAATTTTTAAGGGTACTGATTCACCCCTCCCCTCTCAGTGCATAAATTTCCTAAGTTATTCCAACACTTTCCTTTATACAAGTTTACAATAAGAAATTAGGTCGGCCAATTAAGACTTCCCCAATGCACAAATAATTACATAGCCCCTTGCTAAGATACACACGGTATCTTACACAAGTAAACATCAATTATAATTCATCAAATATAATCCAAGATCCATAATCCATGCTCTCCATCCATAATACATGCTTCATCTCTGAAGTCGGCCCCAAATAGGTCTTCTCCAGAACACATGCCATAGATGACATCACCAAGAGTCTTGGAACCCAATAATCATAAATATATTCCTCAAAATGTCTCTTGACATTCCCCAAGATCACATAACATGAATCATGCTCGCACTCAATCTATCCACCAAACTCAGAGACTAACTCTCTCACAATTCTCTGCCACTATTTTACAAACAGTCTTCACCAAAATAGTTGTAACTCAAACAAAAAAAAACATTAACTCAAGCGACCTTAGATATAATATTAAGGCTCATCCTTGTACACATCCCCATCTTTTCATACTTTGAAACATCCATATAGTTTCTGCATACTTCTGTTAGTCACCCATGCACCAGTGATAACCAGTTTGTTTGTCTTCATCTGAATCATATGTTGACATCAACGAAAAAACATGAATGTCAACAGATCCAATAGAAGCCAATTCCAACAATACTTTAGTGTCTTTTTTCTTCTATAGGCTCATCCAAGCATGTCTGAAGCTCAATATTTTTTTATGTATGTTGATTTTCAGTATTCTTCTCATTCTCTGGGATCTCAATCAGAAAGCTCTCATCAATTTTTCCATTAGCACTTTCAACTATTTTTCTCAATCTCAAATTGAAACATTTATATGCCTTACTTCTAGTAGAATATTTAAGGAAAATTCATTCATCACTTCTAGCATCAAACTTTCCAATTTGATCATCTCTTTTGATATAGCACTTGCTACCAAATATTCTAAAGTATTTTATAGTAGGAGCATAACCAAACCAAAGTTCATAGGGTGTCTTATCAATACCTTCTTTGATAATAATTCTATTAAAAGTGTAGACAACAGTAATTACTACTTCTCTCCAATATATATGAGATACATTACCTTCAAGCAACATTGTCTTGGCCGCATCCAGTATAGTTCCATTTCTACTTTCCGTTATCCCATTATGCCGAAGTCTCCTAGGAGCATAATTATATTTCTATATCGCATGGTTTTTGTAGTAAGCATTGAATAAATCTGATGTAAACTCTCCACCTCTATCTGACCTCAAACATTTTATCTTAAGACCTGATTCATTCTCAACTTTTTCTTTAAAAATTTATAACTTATCAAATGCTTCAGATTTTTATTTGATAAATGCAACCCACATCATCCTAGAACAGTCATCAACAAAAAGTATAAAGTACCTTTCACCATATTAGGATCTAGTTCTTGTAGGACCACAAAGATATGTATGTACCAGATCCAACTTTCCTCTTGCTGAGAATGATTTTCTCTAAAAGCTAGTCTTAGTTTATTTTCCCATCACACACTCTCTACACATAGTGTTAGTAGGCTTCACAATTTTTGGCAAGTATCTAACTACTTTAGTGTTACCGCCCCTTACAATATTATCAAAATTTATGTGAAAAACCTCGTATGCCATAACCAATTGTCATCTACCTTCGCAACAAAATAATTTTCCCTTGTAGTATTCAGGTCAAACACATTACCTCTTGACTTAGTACCTGATGTGATCAAGTTTCCAGATTGACCTCTGATAGTACATTTTCCATCCATGAACCGTAAATGATATCCCTTGTCTACAAGTTTCCCAACACTCAACAAGTTGTGCTTAAGTCCATCAACAAGTAAGACATCATCAGTGTTAGTTTTACCATCAAGAGACATTGTGTTGGCAAGTGGTTCATTCAGGAGTGTTATGGAACACTTTGGGGTTATCATTTATGGCAACACATCTAGTATGGATGGTCGCTTGGAGTGAACATAGTTTTGGAGTTAAGGATTGAAAAATGACTAAGTACAAAAAGTAGATTTACAGAGTATAGCAGTACAGTTTTGGTCAGCGAAGATAGTATATGAAAAATGGAGACATGCAAGCTTAGAGGAATCTATTTTTGGATATGTATGACCTTCTGTTAAGGTATCTTGAGTTTTGGTGTTGATCACAGTAAGATATAGATAGTTGAAGACATGCGAAGATAGAGTAACAGTGATACATGGTAGATAAACAACCATGGTGATTGAGGGAGTATAGCGCAAAGTCTAAATATGCTATGTTAGATATGGATTATGGATTACCTATGTTTTGATAATGTATATTCGCCGAATTGGTAATTACTTTTTGTATAAGTATTAATTCTATTTTGTGATGTAATTGGAATCCAACTGGAAAATGTAATAAGACATATATATATATATATATATGAAGAACTTTTGAGAAGTGAAGTATGTGGGTGAATGAGAGAATAGGTATGGATGCATTGTGATGTCAGAATCAAATAGATGGTGATGTGAGATATAACTAGAACTACCTAAGCATAGCATATGCTTGTAAGTTCACTACTGAGAAAACCATTCTAACAGAATCATATTTTTGATTGTATAGCTCAGTATACCTTTAACAGGGACTATGTACTGTAATGCATCAATAACCTCCTAACATGGCTAAATCTTTTAATAGGGATACTGTACTCTTAGTACATTATTTATGGGTGCTAATCCCCACTGAGGTTTTCTCTTGTCCAGGGTTTCCTTGACAACAATTCATTGTGTTATGAGTTATGTGTTTATGTTCTTTTCATTTCAGTATTTATCTGATTAAGATTGAATTTAATAAGTTCATGTTTAAAGTGTTGTAATACCGATTCACCCCCCCTCTCAGTATTACTTAATCCTAACAATTGGTATCAGAGCTTTTGGCCCTTGGAGAGAAATCTTAGTTGATTAAGGGAGATCAAGATGGATTCTGAAAGTCTGGAGGAAAACTTTGAAGCAGAACTTGAAGACCTGGATAAGGCTAAAGAAGAGAATGGTGACTTGAAATTCAAATTGATAAGAGTAGAGGGATTCATCAAGAAACTAAAATAAAAACTTGAACTTTCCAGAAGTTAGAGACAAGATCTTATGGATAAGATAAAAGAGGATTTAGATAATGATACTGTAGATTAGATAAAATAGCTTGAACAAGAGGTAGATACTTTGAAGCTTAATCATGAAACTACTTCACTATAGATGGCTAATGAGATTCAACAAGAATAGGATGCTAGAAACAAAATTGAAGAAACCTTAAAGTATGCTAATATTTAGATGGGACAAATGAAGACTAAACTTGATAACTACAAGAACAAATATCTAGAATTAGAGAAATATAATCAGATCATAAAATGAGAATTGGTTGAGGCTAAGAAACATATTGAGAAACTTCACATGAGCAGTGACTTTATTGATGAACAAAGAGATAGACAGAAACCTAAAGGATACACGACTGGATTTGGCTTCAATGAAGTTGAATGTTCAAAGACTCAGGAAGAAAAAATAGAAGTAAAAATTGGTGGAGAAAGACCTACTCTTGAATAACCTAAAGATCAGATCAAACCTTTCAGAGGTAGATGTTTTGGATGCAATAAGATTGGATACATGAAGAGAGAATGCATAAGTAAAATTCCTTACAGATATTTTGATGGTTATTACAACAATTGTCATGCATATGGACACAATAAAGTAGAATGTAGGAAACCTGATCAATCAAGAATCAAACAAGATTACATTAGGGAAGAAACAACAACTAAGATCACATGTTACAAATGCAATAACTTTGGGCACATCGCAAAGTATTGTAAGTTGCAAGTTAATCATAATAGATCACATCCTACATCCTACAAATATAAAAATCCAACACATATAATGAAGTTTTGAAGATATAATGGAACTGATAATAGAAGAGGACCACTTCCTATGGTTATAACGTAGAACATTGGTGATACTGGTAATCTAGTCTTGTAGAGTATATGGATGAATTCAAGAGTCACTTCAGAAAACCATAAGATGATAACAATGGTAAGCTATGGAAGGTAAAAGAAACAAGTGAGGTATTGGTTTAGGGAGAGTCAATAGATGCTAATGAGCCTTCACCTGATGCTAACATTGCTACATCAACCTAGATGGCCAAGCATGGCCTTAGGGGAAGCATTGGAAGAAAACATCAAAAATCTATTCAGCCCCTGATTATGAGGTGTAAGCACTTGCAAGCTTTAGGAGAGTATGTGAATATTTTGTGGAACATATATATGTGATCGTATGGTTTTACAAATTTATATGTTGTGATCTCTAGATTGATAATAGACTAGACTATGTGCAGAGATGAGTTTATTGGGAACTATGTCATTTCATTACACAACAAAGTATAAGGTCAATCGAAAGAACTTGTTTATACATCATTCAAAGAACAGAGCCTAAGGACAATAGAGTTTAGAGAAAAAGAAGCAAAGATAAGGGAAGAACATACTAGATGTGTAAGGAAGAGGAAAGTAGAAAACCTAATAGATGATCTAGCAGCCAAGGCTGGTATAAGAAAAGAGCATATGAAAGAGGTAAGAAGGAAGATGCGAGAAAGGGCTTATGGGTTGGCGAGAACTACTCCTGCACCCATTCCACCTCTAGAAGTTGAGAATCTAATTATTCCACCTTCTATTGTGATTGATATATCTGAGACTATACCTACACCACCAAAGAGAACATCGCAGAGAGACAAACTTATGGAATTTTTGAGAAGGAACACAAGGTCCACTAAATAGGACTCTCCACCTAAGAGACAGAGGACAAAAGTTGAAGAGAAGGGAGAAGAGAAGGAAGTAGAAGAGTAGAAGCTAGAAGAGAAGAAATGAGAACAAAAGAAAGTAGAAGAGAAGAGCACTGTTGTGAAATAACTCTAGAAAAGTGACATGAAAATACTGGAGAAGAGAATAGTTGAGTAGGGAAAGCTTATCTCACTGATTAGATACTATGATAGGTATGATACATCTAATAAAAGTTTGATTGAAGACATGGTAACTAATCATTTTATTTATTTTAAGAAGAACAAAAGGTGAGAAAAGTTGAGGGTTTAGGGTTTAGGATTTACCCTAAACCCTAAACCCTAAACCCTAAATACTTAAACAAAGTATTGGATGAATTTGATAATCACTATGAGTCCTTGGATAATATCGCTAAAGAGAAAGTAGAGAAGAAGTACCTCGTGAAGAATTTGGAGGAAATATGCAAGTATATCTCATGCGACTTGGGCATATTGAACAAAACAATATCTGAGGCAAGGAGTTATATCACATGGAAGGAAGTTATACAGTTACTGTATAAATCCTGTCAGACACATGAAAAACATTGAGGAGATAATAGAAAAGGATAGTCTAACTCTAGACTAGATGATGGACAGTTGTGAGACCTCTTCACACTATATATTGGAATTAGACAGAGAATTTTCTAGGGTATTGGATAAAATGAGTGTTTTGGATACAAAGAAAGGGAGAGTTGTGGGAAGACTTGGTATAATGAAGAGTTTAATCACTCCTAAGTTATCAATTCTTGAGACATCTTTTTCTGAAATGGAGAAGATGACATAGGCCCTCACAGAACATATGCCTATTGAGATAAAGGTAGGAAAAGGTAAATACAAAGGCAAGGTAGCAGAGACATATTCATTTTCACAAAGAGGCAAAGGTAAATACAAAGGCAAGTTACCACTTGTATGCTTTAATTGTAAAGAAATTGGACACTTTGCTGTTGTATGCACCCTAAAATGGTCGCCTAGACTTTGAGCCCCATTTATTATTTTATCAATTTATCAAATCCCTGAATCAATATTTTCAAATATCAACAATATCAATTATATCAATTTCCTTGATCAAATCATAATCAATTCAATATTTCCTAAGGTTTAAGCCTTATTTAATTTAAAAGAGAAAAAAATAAAAATAAAAATATTATCTAATTAAGAGAACATGCTTTCTTTTAATTAATTAAAAATCTCTTTTAATTAAATAATAAAATCA
>MU225606.1:963212-975167 GCA_018584345.1 Thuja plicata | reverse complement strand
GTGCTCTCTTCTAGTGGAATCCTGACCTCTCTTCAGCTTTGCATCTGAACCACCCATTTTCAACCCCTTTTTCTATAAATAGAAGGCATTTTTTAGAGCAAATGGCCCTCATTTTTAGAGTTAAATTACATTGTTATGCTATTTAGATATCTATAGCATTGTAGTTTGAATTCCATGCATTGTTATAATGTCAGTTTTCATAGCTTAATTACATGCTTTCTAATCATTTAGCTTAGTTTTCAATTAAATATCTCATTCTTAGGAGTCTATTGTCATTGAATGGTGCATAATCTGAGGGCATGATTATGGCATTTTTCAAACTCTTCCTAGATAGGGAGCAATAGGTTGATGTTAGGATTGTTTTCTTATATGCTCACTAATCCTTGTTTTACACTAACATAATGACTTATTTAAGTGTTGTGTCGCAGGTAACAGCTGCATCGTTTGACACTCACACCCAATAGAATATTGTATGCTAAATAAATGTCAAGCACTTGAAAAATAAAAACCCTTTCAATAGGGCCAACTCTGATTGGCAACATAACTACCCCCTTAGATTTTCATTCTTCTTCATCATATGCTTTAATAGTAATATTTTTGCGAGCATCTATGCAGTCTTCACCGTAGCCTAACTCAGTAAGGAAACTAGCAGAGAAAATGTTGAGGCCAACACCGTTTCTATGAGAACATGGCGGACACGCTTTGGACCAATCATGACTTCAATGTGCAAGGGGTTATTATGAGGGTGACTCAAAGAATGGTCGTCTTCCTTAGAGAAAGACAAGTAATGGGAGGAGGTCAAGTGACCTACCATGGATTGAAACTGGTTGAGATCAAGATCTTTTGGGATAGTTGCCTCGGTGAGGGCTTTATCAAGGATCTCCCTATGAGTTGGGGAGATTTTCAGTAGCTTAAAGATGGTGATATGAGCATTAGTACATTGTAATTGCTCTAGAAAGTTGTAATTGGCAGCATTAGATGAGGAAACCAATTTTGGATTCTTATTGGCAAAGCCAACAATAGCTTTGTCTATAGGCTGTGTTGGTGTAGATGTAGAAGGCTCAGGGCCTTTGAGGATGATCTTAGCATGAGATTGAGTAACATCGTTTGCACTAACCTGAGACTATTCTTGTTCATAGGATTGAGGCGTATACCCTCACAAGATGAAAGGAGTTTTGGGCTTGGGAGTATCTTCCCTTCCCTTGAGGATGATAACATTACAGTATTCAGCATCAGCAGGTTCAACCATATTAATGACATTATCATTATTGGTGTATGTATAGTTGGCTTTGGCATCAGTATTCTTGCCTTTAGATGATTCACCTTTTCCATGAGGAGGAAATGGGTCTTTGAAAGCTTGGTGATCTAAATTCTTGTTGTGACCTCCCACAACAATAACCTCACTATCAATGAGATCCTGGATTTTATGAATTTAAGACAAGTAGCCATTTTATGACCTTTATTTTGGTGAAATTCACAATAAGTAGATTCATTCCACCAAGAGGGTCTTGGTTGCAGATCATAAGGTCGTGAATTATCTAGTGGAGTGAGTAAATGGTTTTCCAAGAGAGTATTGTAAACCACATCAAGAGGTTCTCCTAAAGGAGTGAATTCATGCTTGGGTCTAGGAGCCCAAGGTTTAGATATGGAAAAACGTGAAGTACTTGGTTTGGATTCTGCCACAGCCTGTTCAGTGGCCTTGGCTGCTTGCATTGTGGTAGTGAGATTGAAAGTAGCCTTTGAAGGCTTGGGAGTCACATTGTCTACAACTCCATCATTAACAACATTCTGGTTCTTTTTGGGAAATTTGGGTGTATCTTTGCTTGAGGAGGAAGCCTTGTTTATTTTCCTTGTGTAAGGTTAGTTCTCCTTTCTTAACCATAAACATCTCAATTCTCACAAATTTCTTAATCATGTCATCAAAGGTTAAAGGACCTTGCAACTGTACTTGATACCCAAATTTGGGAAGAAGATTGTTTAGAAAGATGTCCAACTTTTCAGATTCGAGTATTTTGTGAGAATATATTGTATAAAGTTGTCTTCATCTTTGGATAAATGTTAAGAAGGATTCCCCATGATTTTGTTTCAAGTTGCAAAGATCTCGGATGTGACCCAGATTGGATGTTGTGAGAATAGTGTTGTAGAAACAAATTGGCAATTTCGTCAAAATTTTTGATGCCATTTGGTAGCCTAGAGAACCATTCCATAGTCAACCCTCCCAAACTACGTGGGAAGAGACACATGAGGTAGGTTGTATCATGTATAAAATCCATAGAGAGAGCACTAAATTCTCTCAAATGATCCTGGGGATCAGATGTACCCAAGTATTTATCATACTTGGGAATTTCAACTCCTTTGGGAAAATGAGGCATGCATAGACTCTTATCAAATAGGAATGAACAAATACTTTCCAGTGTAAACTGTGTAGCGGGTTTGTCTTTATCCTTCATGAGTTGAATGAGTTGCTCTTGCATGCATTACATTTTATTTTGCAAGCAGGATTTTTCAGTTTCTTCCTCTTTCTCAACAAGTGTCTCCACCTTGTAATCGGAGGGGAGTTTGACTCCTTGGTTGTCCAATTTGAGAAGGTAGTTCTCCTTCTCTTCTTTCATTAGGACTGCCATCTTTCTCATGAAGTTTTTATTATTGTGAGCTTCTAAGATATCTCCTTGGGTTATTTCTTTCTCTTCATCAGGATGAGGGTCTTGAAAAGGGAATTTACCCCTAGTTTTAGAGAGATCATCTCTGCTATCTTCACCTGATTGGTCATGATCTTCCATCTTGCTAGAATGCAAGTGTTCAATGTGTAAAGACTCAGTATGAGAAGGTTGAGTGTTTTCAGAATTTGGGTCCTCTTGGAACAAGGGGTTTCGAACCTGACTAAAATCCATTGGAAATGACCATTTGACATAAGGTCGAAGTATCGGAGAGGGAGATCGAGATGATTCCTCACTAGATGTAGCCAACAATGGCGTGGAAAGCACAAATTCTTCTTGATTAATTGAAGGGAAAAATTTTCCACTTTGAGTTGTAACAGTCATAGACAAAGATTGTACAAGGGATGTGAACTAGGACCACACTTGAAACTGTCTCAAAGTAAATGCACAGAAAGTGCCAAAAGGTGAAGTATCCTTGGTGCAAATTGTCAGAAATGAGGCTAGAAAAACTGAGAGATGACTATTGCGACACAAGGTATGACGACACAATAGAAATAGACTAAAATATATGAGATGAGACCAGTTTAATAAAGAATCACATAATTCTCAACCCAAGAAACCAAGTTGCAGAGTGTGTGTAGATAGAAGGCAGATAAATAGACCTAGAACTGAGATTAGATTTAGTAGAAGGATGCTAGACAGACGGGAAATTGCTCACTATTTTGACAAAATGCTTCAGACTTGCATGAAGATTTGCACAGGCTCGCATGAAACTATGTAGTACCGTACAAAATATGATGACAGACTGGTGAATAAAAGTGACTGACTGGTCAATAAAATGATAGCAAGATTGAAAAATTTTGTGCGATGATTGCCAGCGTGTCACGCAAAGTTTCTCAGATAATGACGCGAAGATGCTAGAATTTCGTGTGAGACTTGGCAGTTTTGACAAATGAAATTCTATCAAATCAAACAGTTAAGACCAGATTGCATTTTCTGAGACAAGATCGTGCTATTTTCTGACAGAGAGTTCAAGTTACAGATTGTTTTGGACATGTTCAAGTTTGACAGTTTGTGTGTTTTGATGTTTGTTTTGATTGTTTAAATGATACACCCACGCAAAACAAATTAAGCAGAATGTTTGTAGTACCAGAACAGACACATCACAATCCTAGGATAGCCAGGGTTGTATTTGTTGAATCCCCACTTGAACCGAAGTTCAGCTACACTTACTCATAGCGGACAACTTAGAATCTTGGAGGCACGAGCTTCTCCTTACATGTGCACTCACTTCTCAGTCACACCAAGCTTTGAAACTCAAAGGAATTTCTTCCCAAAGGGCTATTGTCTCTACTAAGAGTCGTAAAAGTGTGGGGCATCTTAGTCGGTCTCTGACCTTCCGCGCCAATAGATAGAGGATTTTTGGATACTATAACAACAGTTTGTAGTAAGGACATTCATTCAGGTGGTTGTGATTAAGTCATTTTCCCAATTAAGGGGTCTCTCCCAATCCTTTCAAAGAAAGGCTTTCACCTTAACAATGTTGGGACTTTAATGCACCACTGGGGTACTGGAGGAGATTTTAGTTTCCACAACAAATTCACACCTGTCCATTGTGAGATTAATCACAATGACATATTTTATATACCGGTTCGGAAGGGATTGGATTTAGCCTGTTACCGGTTGGGCAATCCAATCTCACCGGCTCTGTTAAAGCACTCAAAAGGTAGCCAAGCTAAAGGATTTGTATGGATTTGTCTTACACCCAAGATCCGCGAAGGCGAGGGAGAGGATACGTCCATGCAATTCCTTGGGTTTACAAAACTAGAAGACACTTCAAGCAGAATAAGAAAATGACAATAATGTTTCTGGATTTCTGATCATCCCAAAAGCGTGAGAGCATAGTTTCCTAACATCATTGTCATTCCTAAAAATACCAAATAGAAGTTCATTTTAGAAGTCTTGCATGTGGGTTCCTATTTTAAGAAATCAAAAACAAGATGCAAGCATAATGTTTTGCATTCTATCGATCAAAGGTAACTTGCAAAACCAATTCGTGAGTAGTTTGTGTTTTAGTCTTCTTGGATAACGTTCTGCAAACTACTGTTAGGCTGTACACAAAAGATAATCATATGAAAATCAAAGCCAAAGATTAGTCCACATTATCAAAATCTGAAAATTAGAAAATAGATCACATATTCAGAAAGTAGACAGAAAATCACGTACTTTAAAAAAAATTGTACTAAAAAATGTTATCGTTTGAGCCCATACGAGGCTTTGGAAGCTGCAAAATAGAGGATTAGATAGGTATAGTGATGAAAACTTGCAATTTCTGACAAATCTATGACTAAATCTAGAAACTAAGAAAAACCAAAAAAATTGTAGATAATTCTACTCAAAATCAAAATAAAATGCACTCAATTTGGACTTAAAATGAGCAAGATATGATCATTTAAAGTTAGACTACAAATTCAAAAAACTCAATGGTGAAGGCTAAAGATTTTTCAAACCCTGCTGACATCATCAACCTGCGAGTTTAAATTTGATGGTTTCGTGGCTGTCACAGAAGGTCATGCAAAATGATGGTTTGACGACTATCAAATTTAACATAATGAAAAAAAATCTGATTTTTTTTTTTCAAATTTTTTCAAAAAATATGCCTCGAGCTGCATGTAGAGATGATTAGAAATTTGCCTTGATTTTCATGCAAAAGGGTCGTATACACTACTTAGGCAAAAACATTTGCCACAGATGTGACTTTTGTCAGATATGGGCGAGTTTACAGTCGTTTTCAATCGAAATGATGTTCCAAACGCAATGGTGCAATCAGATTTGGCTCAAAATGAGAGCTTAAAAGGCACTGAGAGAATAATAGACAGAAGATAGAAGGAATTTTCAAACTTTCTCCATGCTAAAACAAAGATGAAATGCGTTGTTTTACCTGCAAAATTAGAGTACAAATATGATCCCAAGATTTTCAAAACTAATTCAAATGTGATGACAGAAATAGATGTTCTGCCCCACGGTGGGCACCAGAAATGTATATGTTAAATTTGGCCTTGTTATTCAACCATACACTTCAACATAGTCCTTGTTCATCAACCACATACAGAAGTGATTCTATGAGTTATTCATCCTGCATGCCTATATGATTCGACCTGTTGCCTTCTATCTAGATGGGGTTTCGAATAGCTCTCAGAATGAGTCTCACAACCATAGACCAATCTAAGAATGAAGGATTTTCTCCATGAATGCAATACAATGCAAAATTAATCTAAGAATTGAAAGATGCAAGATTAATCTAAATGAATTTAAACTATGCCATGATTAGAAATATGAGATTATTTGAAAAAAAAGAAGCTATTCTATTGCAAATGATAGCTAAATGTAAATGAGATTATGAACTAAAATGAAGCAGCAATTTTTTATTCTAACAATGCATAAAAATGACTGGGAGGCCTTTGAATGAGCAAAGGGAGTTCTTTTATAGACTGAGAGTCTGTTCAGAATAGAAAGTTTCCTTTTTGAAATAAAACTGATAGAAAATCCAGTTTAAATTAGCAAGCTTTCTTTAAAAGAAAACAATGAACTTTTTTCTCTTTGTTTTTTAACTGTTTTATTTATGATTTCAACTGTTTTCTTTCTCTTTAAAGCACAGTTATTTCAAAACTTCTATTTCTGAACAGGAGAGAAGATTTTTTTAATTAATTAAATAAATATGACCTCATAAATGTGTTTTTCTCAATTATTTGAATAATTAAATTCAATTTTTGAAATGAGGATATTTATTTAATAATTAAATATTATTTAATTCCTTTTTATGTGTTTTAGCTAAAAGGGGTGAATTTAATTTAATTAAAGTGCTAGGACTTTATAATTAAATTAATTCGATCATAAGGTTTGTTTAGCCAATTGATATTTAGGAATTAAATATAAATGTATGATTAATGCAAATTTAGGATTTTCTGCATTTGACACTTAGGTCGAGTAGAGTCAGTCGAAACTCAGAATTTCCTAGTACAATAGGACTTTGATGATTCAGAAGAATGACAAATGCAACAAAGTTGGTTAGGGTTGCAAGATGCCAATTTTGGGGTGTTACAGTTATCTTAGCAATCAAGACTTGTGTGTTGAAATTTTTTGTCACTGGTATGATCTCCTTTATCGCTTGCAATTTCATCTTATAGGAAGGTATCAAGGATCTAAGAATCTTTGCAATCAATTCATCTTCAGTATATGTGCCTCCTAAATTTATAATTCTAGTAACAAGCTTTGTAACCCCTTTATAAATATGCTCTAACATTCTCATCATCTCACATCCTTAGATTCTCCATTTTAGCCTTCCAATTATGTATTTTTTCCTGCTTAGTGTATTGATCTCCTTCATATATAGCCTCTAGCCTTGTCCAGATCTTGTGAGATGAATCAATATCTTTAACATCTATAAATTCTTCCCCAGACAACACTTCTTATCAGTGCTTCTCTTCCAACCATATTGCAAGAAAACAACTTCTTTTCTTCATCAGTAACATTTCCTAATTCATCTTCTACCTTGATCGATTCATCATTTTTTGTAATCATCAAGTAGTCAATTCTAAAGTAATCAAATGAGTTCTCATCTTGTTCTTCCAAATGTCAAAATTTTCAATATCAAATATTGGACTCTCCTTCCTATATTAAGCCATCTCTGGATCACCTCAAGTTGAGAAGTTTTCTCTCAGAGGACCACAAGCTTTGATACCAATTGTTAAGAATAACACAAATGAGAGGGGTGGTGAATTAGTTGTATGCCAAATATTTAAACTTTAAAACTTAAAATCAATTACTTAATCCAAATCTAAACACTTCAAGAACAACACCATAAAAATTATTTGTTGTCGAGGAAAAACCCTAGTTGGAATTAACACCCAAAAATAATGCACTATAAATATTGTACCTATGTTAGAAGATCTTGTTGGAGATTTTCTTCTTGGCAAATAATTGATTGTATATTTGTCATTGATGACAACATATAATATACAACAGTGTTCTATATGCAATTATCAGTACAAATGTTCTGGAGCTATGCGTGTTCATTTCCATGGTGTATACATGTTCTAGATGCTATGTGCATTCACACCGAGTCAGATATGAAGTTTCATTTGAGTTATGATAATCAGTTATGACAGTTACAAAGATTGAAGACTATCTATGAAGAACCGATGTAATTACATTATTTCTTGAGTTGCGCCTATCTTTGGGATATGCGTGTTTGTATTCATGTTTAGTTATGAGTTAAAGATAATTATCTAAAGGTGCCAAACATGTTCTATTAGAATCGTGAAGTTGGAGTTAATTTGGTGGATCCAACTTTGTGAAGCTTCGCATCTATTTAGTCTGAGTTGCGTGTTTCTAATTAGGTTGTGTGGTTGATGTGGCTGAATAAAGAAGTACTAAAGGGACTCCTAGAGATGACAAAGATCACATCCTTTGGAGAAGATACTTATTGTAGTTCATTTGATGAATGCCAAGTGTGAATGAGTAGAAAAAAGGCAGAAAAAGTGCAGAACAAAATGTCCATTGTTTTGGGATAGTAGAGACATTTTATTCATCAAGAAAAGATCTATGTGAAGAAGAAGTGGCAGTATACAATACACTGGAACTGATCAAGACAGCAGGTCTACTCAAATAGTTCATCTATCAGATATAGTGTATATCTGTTCTACTAAAGGCTGCAACTTTCATCATTTTAGCAGTGAGCTTTTGGACAGTGAGTCCTCACCCCTAACAGGGTTACTTGTAAAAGACTCCTAACAGGGTCTGACCTTTAACCAGGTTTTTGTACTTATTGCATTGTAAAGAACAACTCCTAACAGGGTTGCAAGATATCTTAACAAGGATAATTATACTCAAGTACAGTTCTTTGTGGGTGCTGATTCCCACCTGGGTTTTTACCTATTTGGTTTCCCTGTAACCAAAATTGTTGTGTTCTCTATAGTGTTATCTGAATGTGCATTTGCTTTATGTTAATTAATAATTAAGTAAAGAAAATAATTGAAGTAGCTGATAACTGATTCACCCCCCCCTCTCAGTTATCCTTTGGGACTATTCCAATAGATCTAACCCAAAATAATTGATATCAGAGCTTGTGGTCTTGTGGTCATTTAATATAGTAATTTCATATGTACAATTTCAACAGGCTATCAGTAGATTCATTCAAATGAAATATGGGCCTCATTTAAAGACAAATTTCAAGAAAATTATCTTAAATCACCTTAAGAAAATTAGTGAAGCAGGGGAGCTAAAAATGATCAAGAACTCCTTTAAGTTTAATCACAGGCCTTATATCAAATCTTAGTGCATCAATTTAGGTAAATTTAGTGAGGCTGCCAAATACTAGTCACTCTAAAAGACTGCTTCTGCTAAAAAAAGTGCCCACAAGCATTAAAATTAGGATTAAGATATTTTGATGACTATAAATTTCTGCCAGATTATACAGCATGGGTGAGTTTTGATGGGATAATTTTAGTGTGCACAAGTTTTAGCGGCCCTGCAAATCATGCTGGGGCAATTTTGGTGAGACCCAGTTTGTGAGGATTTAATGTCTTTCTGGTAGCAGAAACTTTATGTTTTGGGAATTGTAAAATTTTTGGAAGTACTAATACAATGGATGTGTTAAATATATATTTTCTCTTCTTTTACTCACATTCTGAATGCAAACTTTCCTTTATTTACACTAATTCCCAACAAAATTGCAGTTGAGTTTTGGGTTTCCACGCTAGCTTTTTTGTGAAACATTTTGATATGAATTTCCATGCCAAAAACTGTCATTCCATAAATGTATAGATGAAATGAATGGGCATCTTAGTCATTTAATATGAGTGTTAATATACATATAGATGACATGAATGGGCATCTTAGGCATTAATTCATTGCCCAATATTTGGCATAATGTATAGTATGTCTTCACAAAATAGTCTTCAAATGTTTCTACTCCAAAATGCTTCTTTTCAATTTGAGAATTGGAACTACTAAAATTTCAGAACCTTTGACTCTAAATTTTGAAATATTCACCATTCTAAATACATAACTATGTGTTTCATATTCATATCTAAAGTGTTTGAAACCAATGGGGTTTGAGGCTCCCATGATCAAATCAAAGGTTTTAGAAATTTCACATTGACGAGTTAATCACCTCCAGTCTAGTTGTGAAAAATACACTTCTCTTCAACACATTACCTTTGACCAACTAATCTTATAATTTTTGCATCTATAAAATCATTTATTACTACTAGTTTAGCCATGTCCAAGTACCATCCATTCCTTAGATAAAACAAGACTGTCTTTTCTTGTACCAATGTTTAAACAAGGCCCACCCTATTTCTAATTGGTATGCATCCCACACACCAACAAGTTCATCAATAAATTTATAGCCAAGACCCTTAGGACCAATGAGTTGCAATGATTTCCTCTCTTACCCCTTATAATATCTTAAAATGTCCTTACCTAACTTCCTTGAGGTAAGATATGGAGCTGCTTTCTTACTAATTTTTACTATGACTAAGACTAGGATTTGATTTGTTCAACTAGCATTGACTTCAATTGTCAACCAAATTAAGTTATTCATACAATTCTGAACTCAAAGATATGAGAAACATGAAAATTTAACAACTCATACTTCAAAATAGGCACCAACCAAGACAATGTATTGCTTACCAAAACATCTGAACCAAACAATAGGTGAAATGAGATTAAACAGATCCATATAAAGATACCAAAACCAATCTAATGTATAAAACCATTGTCTAGCTATCAAAAATAACTGGAAGAACATTGCAAGCATATAAATTATTAGAAACCGATGAGAAACTTCATACAATACTGATCACCAAAAAACATACAAGTGTACTGAAACATGTAGGCTATGAGTATAACCAAGTACACTTGCCATACACCATCAAAACTGTCCATAATTTAAACATCTATTATATAACCGACATGCATATGATGCATATCCTAAACTATCAATAACCAACCAATACTTCGAACATGTCAATATGAGGGTTTTGACATCAATGAAAACCAATTCCAACAACAACTCAATAGGTCTAACAATGTTTTCACAATTTATATCCCAAATGTATGTCCAACATTGGATAGGGATCACATCACCATTTTCATCTTTCATTCTGACTTGAATCTTATCATTCCATAGTCCCCTTCTTTAATATAAAGATATGTAATACATCAATGAATACTAGTTGAACTAAAATTTCTTTGGATGTGCCTTGGCTACTACCAATTTTTCATGCATCCTCTCAACAAGAAATGTCAAAAAACCAAACTTAGTGTTGACCATGGGGTTGTGAATTTCAATATCCATATAGATGAAATGAATGGGCATCTTATTCATTAATTCATTGTCTAATACTTGGCATAGTGTATAGTATGTGTTCACAAAATAGTCTTCAAAGGTTTCTACTCCAAAAGGCTTCTTTTCAATTTGCGAAATTGGAATTACTAAAATTTCAAATCCTTTGACTCTAAATTTTTAAATAGACACCATTCTGAATACATAAATATTTGTTTCATATTCATATCTAAAGCATTTGAAATCAATGGGGTTTGAGGCTCCCATGTTCAAATCAAAAGTTTTAGAAATTGCACGTTGACAAGTTAATCATCTCTAGTCCAGTTGTGAAAAATACACTTATCTTCAACACATCAGCTTTGACCAACTACTCTTAAAGGAGTTTCATCCATATCAACTTGATTCTTCTTTTTCCTCCAAGAGGCTCCAAAACTTGAGGATAATGGGATTCCTTCATGTAATACCCTTTCTGGGTCAGTTCTTACTCTTGACCTAGTATTCATTCTGTAAGACGTTTATTTATTTTGCACTAATCACAGAGATGTTCCTTTTAGAGTCACCACCCAAAAAACTTGGGATGAATACTTATCAAGAGGGTACCTTACTAGTAACCACAAATATGGCTTGAAAACAAGCTTAAATTGTTAAGTGCCAGATATTCAGATTACTTGAATGGGTCAACTCAATTGCAATAAAATTTTAAAACTATAGAACACCAGAGATTTCTGAATACTTCAACAAGACTTTACAATCTCTTTATCCCCAGTGGAGTCACCAATTTGTTAGCTCTTTTTCTTGCAATACTTTCCTAATGATGATAGTATACCCAGTATACTCAGTTGCAACCTCTTTTAGGCAAGAGAAAGACTAATTTCTAAGGATTGGATAATATCCTTCTTCATTTTTGAGCTCCACAGACTCAGGCAGGTTTTACCTTTTAAAGATTAC
>MU225606.1:852607-863172 GCA_018584345.1 Thuja plicata | reverse complement strand
TGTGTGTGAAGGTGGGTCGCTGCACTAGCCTTTGGTGAGGGATGGCACAACAACCATCACGCCTTTGAGTTTTCTGCTCAGCACGGTCTTGAATGGTGGCAGCTTGATATAACCTGGTATGTTATACGGATCTTAGAAGCTGTTGGACTGGCAAAAGATATCCGTCTGCCTTCCAAGCAACACAAGGCAAGAATGTCGTTCTAACTTGGGGTGTAGGGCATATTCATTCTATGTCATACTAAATCGATTGCAGGGCTTCTCCATATTCTTTTGGAAGTTGTTATATACTCTAGAAGTTACCACGGTATCAGACAAAGCTCAAAATTTTGTACTGAGATAAGTAGAATATGTCTATTATCCATTTCAATTTCCTATGGGCTATATATCTGTCAGGCAGCTTTTTGTTTTCCTCTATTGTGACACAGAGAAACATTTTCTTGAGGCGAGTGTTATATGGCTGACAAGATATTGTAATATCCACAAAATGCCTTTTGATATGGGCTTCAAGAAATATCTCCAGAAGATATCTGCCAAGTACTGAGTGGGGCAGTCAAGGGCCTAATGCTTCCAAATTGATTCAACTTAATATGTTTCTTTAACGGTTTAATAGCAGATATGTCATGAATGAAAGAAGACTCGTGAAGAAATCTGAAACATTGTGATCTTCTCCATCTTATTTTCCAAATGATGTGATTGGAGACCATATAATTACAATACCTAATATGTTAAGAAATTTAATTTAGTATGGATATTTTTAAAACTCATGACTCGGTAAAACTCTAGGAGGTCCAACTTCAAGGACGGGATGGTGGTGGATGTCCATTGTTATTGAGTTTTCATAAACATAGTGATAAAATTATGCAAAACATTATGAGTAATGAAGGTCTATGAGGTCTTAAAGGCCTAATTTGGGCTTGGTGGGGAACCTCAGCCCTGCCCCTATAATGCGATATGGAATGTGGAAAGGGCAATAGCCCCAAACCTTGCCTGGGAATTACATTTAAAACTCATTGGGAGCACTCACCTATACCACGACACTGTCGCTTGACCTCAATAAGGGCAAAAGACCCTCACCAAACATGCTAGTAGCCACCATCCTCAAATCAAGCCCCTTAAAAACCTATCCCCCCCCCAGTCTAAAACTCTAGGAGAAAGAGTCCATGTAAAATATAGTTGTAAAACATAAGAAATGAGTCTCTAAGATGTTGGAAAAAATGTTTTCTATCAAAATGGAATTAAAAGAACTACAGTATTTCATCGACATGTTAATAGAGCCATTAGTATGATATGAATATCGTGATAATGGAAATCATCATGAAAGATACAATTTCATGCAAGTTACGACAATTTATTTTTTTCTCTTCGCATACACATCCAAGGGATGCTTAGGAGTCTACTTTACAAGTTTATTTGTGTCTCCATCCTTAATTGTAGTTCCTCAAGATCACCTTTATCTATGTAACCATGATGTAATAAAATCCAATGATGTTTACTTTTACTTCTACTTCTATGGTGCTCTACTTAACTCTCTAAAGCAATGATGTCATCTTCTCCAAGCATGAGGTTTTCATCCTAGACAATTGAATTATTGTATGAATCAAAGCCATTCAAGTTTATCATCTCTTGACTATTTAAGCCCTCCACCTTTTTGAGAGAATGTGAAGGTCTCAATGTACAGATATGAGGTCATTGAGGTCCTCTTGGATCAATTTGCCGCATTTCGTAGTGCTTGCCACATTAAACAAGCTTGAATTGTGCTAATGTTTAGGAGTGCTACAAGCATGGAACATTGTTTAGAGGATCAATGTTTGAAGGTTTGAGGTTTTTATGCCCTTATCTTCCCACCAAGTAGTTGTAAAGAAGACATTTAGAAGTCTGCTAGTAAGCAGTTATTACACATTGAAGATTTGAAGTGAAATGTTGTAAAGAAAAGATTTAGAAGTTTGCTACTAACAAGTTATTACATACATTAAAGATTTGAAGTAAAATGAAGGGGAAACACGTTTTTTAGTTACCTAGTGCTTGGATGATTCTCCCTCAAACCTCAAATAGCCAGTGGCAAAGAGAAGCCTCCCCTCGACATGCTTGTATATGTAAAAACTTATAATGATTAGGTCCTTGATCTCTTCCTTGGTTGTCATATTTACAATATTTGTGAAGCTAACCGTAAACCCACCAACTACTAGCCTATACATCAAAATTTGGGGTTGATGTGGTATGTCATTGCATGAAGGAGTTGATTGTTCTACTTTGATCGATAATATTTCAAATGATCTTGTATTTCCCTTATAATACTTTTAGACGACATCCTTAGTCTTATGCATAACCTTATGCAAGTGTTGGTGTAAACATCATTTACACAATAAGCTCACTTAGGTTTAGTTGAAATAAGTTAGTTGGCATAAGTCACTTTTGTAAATTTTCATTTAATATTGCCCATAGGTGACAAATATTGTCCATAGGTGGCATTGTAGAAGATACTTGTGCCAACTAAATTTTGTAACTTATCATTTAATATTGTCCATAGGTGACATTGTAAAAGATAGATGATAGCACATTTTTTAATATTTGTTTTAGGCATTTATTATATTGCATCATGCATTTTTAATGTTTGTAGCAAGGGTAGTTTGACCTACCTCATCTACCTTACCTATATAAGGAAGGCTCATGTGTACATTATACCAATAGCAATATCATATCTCAGTGAGCAATTCAATCTCAATATTCAAGCAAAATCTTGTTGCAACATTCTCTTGTGGAAGGCACATTTCGTGGTTGATCCTTGGAAGTTTGTAGCTTCATGATGAGCTCTTCATTATTCTGACATGGTATCAGAGCTATGGTCTTGTAAACCCCTTCCTATATCAAAGAATCAAACTTGTGCTAGAATAAAGATTAATTATTGCATGTTGATCTTTTCCATTTTCGCCAAAGTTTCAAGGTGTTTCCAAGAAGAGCTAATTGCCAATTCCAAGAGGTAGTTTATCGTATAAAGTAGTTTGGATCAAATTGGACCCCACCATTCATTCAAAAGGTTCGAAACTCCAAAAATATTTGCTAAATCATTGTTAGCCCTATCTAGGCCCCCTATTTTTTCCTTTTGAAGTAGGCTGCTCACATCAATGACCGCGGGTTAATCTGCCCATGGTTTAATTCAATCTCCCTCTTTGTTCGTTAGGCTCCATATAAGCGATATTGTTTCCACAAGCATATTTTCATCATACGGAATTGGATTTTTGCAATCAATATATCGTTGGAAAGTTGGTTCCACCAAGTCTACAACGATGTAGGTCAATCCGCCTAATTTTTCTAGTTTTCAATTTTTTTGCAGCATGAAGTCAAACCTTCTATTTGGACTCCCAAGCTCATAACTTTTGCCACAATCTTTTCTTTTATTTTTCCAATTCTTGTGGTGTTGGAAAGCTATTGAGGAACTCTATTATTCAATTAGTGCACTTTTTCCAGATTCAGTGTTACACGTTATTTATTGAGTTTTTGTGTTTTGTGGCATTTGATTGATAACTTGGACATCCTAACACTTGGAGAGGCACAATTTGTGGGGAACTTCATTTTCAATTGCATATCATATTTGGAGGTTTCTTCATTCATGTGATGGCTCTATCTTTGATATTTTGAAGAATTGTCATAGTCTACAATGGACTTTTCATTTCATCATGCTTTGATTATCTTGAAGAGAAGGAATTATAAATAGTGGAGAGATGACATTATTACCCATCTTAGATGACTTCATTTGTTGCCACATTTGTATAATCTTGTTCCTCTACCAAGCACACCTAGGAAGAGATTTGTTTGGAGTTGCAAGGGGAACATGTCTTAGGAGTTATTGTTATGCATGTAGATGATGATATTTTGAAATCTATTGTTGATTTTGAGTGTCCTCACGCTCTTTGGACTAGAATCGGGGAGGTATATGGAGATCTTGATATTCAGTCATTCCTAGGTGATTATATTTTAGATTGCAATGCGCCTCTTCATTCTTTAGTGAAGATACACTATGATTGTAAACTATAAAGGAATTTGATAATTTGGAGTATTTTGAGACTTCAGATGAGGTTGCTTCAGAGGTTCCTCATTCTTCTTCGAAGATAGTTGATCCACCCTCATCTTCATTAACTTCTTACCTAGAGTCATTGAGAATTCCACCATTCCTAATCAGTAGGACCATCATTGTCAACTAGATTTGATTGGAGGACATACTTTCAGTTTTTCTAATTTGCGCTTTGAGATAGCTTTATTTCAGGTATTTTAACCTTGGTTTGTCATTCTTCCTCTACAGATTTGGAGTACACTTTTGAGGGTTTATCTTTCCTCTTTGTTGACACTGATTGCACTCCTATTGTTGCATCATATTCATCTTGGAAACATGTTCTACATTAGTTTCCAAATAGTTCCAGATTGTCACATTCATCTTTGAATGAGTATGTTCTTGATTGGATTGTGATATCATCATCTTTCTTAGGCTTAGTTAGGCTTAGTTGGCATATGTGTTGGCATATTGGTGAAGTTGAATGATGGTTGTGTTGGCATTGATGTCAACATAGTAGAAGGATTGATCAACAGAAGCAATGAGAAGAGTTATTTGCTTGATGCTAACTAAATTGTTGCAAGTTAGCCAGTGGAGCAGGATGTTAAAAGGTCCGGTGAGAAGCAAATACTGCATAGATGAAGTCGTCCATGTAGAGGAAGCATGTTTGATATGTTCACTATGTTCACCCAAAGTTACATTAAGGTTTCATGATGATTTGGATAGGTAATCAAGTTACAAAAGGTGACTGGCAGACAAGGTGACAGATTGTATTAACATCAAGATAGAAAGAGGTTCAGTGTCCACAATAGAGTGATAATTTCATGGAGCGAACCTAGGAGTGTGTTGGAGAAATACTCAAGTGTCTTCAACTCAGAGGGTTTGTACTTTAGAGGTCCGCAAGGCATAATCTTATTATCTTAGAGACTTGTTGACAATGTTTTTCAAGTGTGATGGAAAAGAGCTGGACAATCTAATGGTTGTGGTGGATTTGAATGTTTGAGTGTTTTTCACAATGCTATAGGATGTTCTTGAAGTATGTACTTGATGAGTTGGCGATACACATGGATCCAAAGGATCAAATTGGTGGAATTTTTGGTCAATGATAATATTTTTATTATTGTTCATATTCTTGGCCAACTTAGTAAATTGTGTTGCACAAGTGCTAAATCGTGAAATTTGAGAGATTTATGATCTCAAGGTGGTAGTTATAGGTGGTAGCTATGATTTAGCATTCAGAAATGGATTTGAAGCAAGAAATCTGGTGCGTTGATTGAAGAAATGGTGAATTAGGTTTGTCGACTTAGTTCTTGGTATAAATTAATGAATTAGGGCAAATTCAAGGTGTGGATCATGGATGTGGATGCTAGAGGTGGCTAGTGAAGGGAGAGCCTAATTTAGTGGGAATTAGAAGTGTTTCAAAAAGGGGTTGAACATAGATTTGCATTGTGCTACATTGAAGTTGTATCAAACATGAGGTAGATGCCACTTACATAGTTCACAAAAAAATTGTATGGATCATTATAGTGATCACATTGTAAGGTAGTGAGCCTTCCTCAGGGTTGTAGCCCGAGGCTTTTTATTTGAGTAGTGAGCTCTAGGAAATGAACCTAAATGCATGTGCATTCCCCATACATTGTAATAAGGTTATACTTCTAACAATGTATTTTCTTATTGTGGGTAATAAACCCCATCGTGGTTTTTCCCCTAATAGGGTTTCCACGATAAAAATCTTGTCTCAACTTGTGTGGATGTGTTCCCGATTTGTATATGCATGCATGTTTCATACTCTATTTACTCAAATCAGATTTAAGGATACAAAAGTTAGAGGGTTTTGAGATTTAAGGGTACACAAGTTACAGGGTTTTGAGATTTAAG
The DNA here is from genome assembly GCA_018584345.1 of Thuja plicata. Lineage (NCBI taxonomy): Eukaryota > Viridiplantae > Streptophyta > Pinopsida > Cupressales > Cupressaceae > Thuja > Thuja plicata. The sequence goes on along the minus strand of MU225606.1, from coordinate 857,249 downwards.
GGTTTGAAGTTTATGCTTTTGGGAACAACTAATTCACCCCCNAATTCCCCCCCCCCCCCCCCCTCTTAGTTTTTCATTGCCATAATATTCACAATTGGTGTAAGAGCTTTAGTCCCTTGGTGAAAGCCTAACAACTTGAGGGAGATATGAAGATGGCAACCAACAAATTAGAATTACATAAATTTCAAAAGAAATTGTTTAGGTATGGGAAGGTGATGAAGAGACTTATGAAGGAACTTGAAGCAGAGGAAAGAGAAATCACAAAATTAGAAGCAACTCTTGCTAAGAGAACACCAAAGAAAGTGCTCACAACCTCAGTTAATGGATATGCTGGTTCTATCATTAAGGAAACTATTGGTGAGTCTGTTATAGTTGTCAAAGTTGAAGGAACCAAAGATGTTGACTCCTCGTTCACCCGCTCCTTCATTATTGTCAGGGAAGAAGGTAAAAAATCTGATAATCCCAAGTCTGCCAACTCTCTCAATTATATCACAAAAGATGACTCTAGAGCTAAAGATTTTGTGCTTATTAATGATACTGTTGAAGATAAAGCTTTGGATACACAAAGTGTCAAAGGAGAAAAATGGATCATTGATAGTAGCTGCACACATCCGTTGACTAGTTACTCAAAACAACTTATGGAACATAAGGAATATGAAGGTAGCATTGGCAAGGATGAGGAGAAACCCAAAGGTAAGGAATCTATGATTATCACTTCTGCTATAAATGTTGATAGGGATATTGTGTTTGAAGCTCAAAATCGTTGTGATAAAAATCAAGACTAGCCTGTTAGAAATGTGCCTGCTTGTAGTAGTGTTGGTGAGATCACTTTTGGGAATTCTATAAGTTGTGAAAGTGAAGAAGAGAGGGCCATAGTTGCACAATTAGATAGGAGGAATGATTGGTCGATAGACAGTGGATGTTCACATCACATGACTGGTGACACAAGTAAGTTTGTGAAATATGAAGAGTATAATGGCAGAATTGTCAGATGGGGTGACAACACTAGAGAAAAAGTCAAGGGAAAATGTATTATTTCTTTAGATGGAAATAATACAACAGATGATGTGCTACATGTTATTGGCCTAACACACAATCTCCTTAGTGTTGGTTAGCTAATGAACAAAGGTTATAGTCTGCACTTCAAAATAACATTTGAAAGATTTTGAATAATCATGGAAGGGAGAATCATGGAAGGGAGATTGCTATTGGATTTAAGACAATAAGTAATGTATTTATTTTGAGTGATAGACAAAGTATTTTCTCATTTGCCTAGATAAATGAAAGATGGTTGTGACACAAGAGGCTGTGTCATGAGGACTTTGATGATCTTAGTGTTATAAGTTGTACACTTGCTGTTAGAGATTTGCCCAAAATAAGGAAACATGTTAACAATTTTTGCAAGGACTGTCAATTGGGTAAGAAAATAAATATTCCCTTTCACTCTAGGAAAGAGAATTCAAAAGATTTTCTTGATCTTGTTCATACAAAGTTATGTGGACCTACCAAGATTAAAAGATTACAAGGAGATAAGTATTTTATGGTACTAATTGATGATTATTCTGAGATGGTATGGGTAACCTTTTTAAAAGAGAAATCAGGAGCCCTTGAGAGATTCAAGGCTCTCAAGATAATGTTGGAAAATGAGATCAGACTGAAATTGAAAAAGTTGAGATTAGACAAAGTTGGAGAGTTTATATCCAATAAGTTTAATGTCTTCTGTGAAATGCATGGAATTGAAAAACAATTGTTAGCTTCCATGACTCCACAACAGAATGGTGTAGCAGAATAGAAGAACAGATTAATCTTGGAGATTGCTAGGACCATGATGCTTGAAAGGAATATTCCATAGATATTTTGGAGAGAAGTTGTAAGCATTGCAGTTAACACTCTTAATCATGTGTAGATTTGGGATGGAATGGGTAAGACATCCTATGAACTTTGGTATGGTCATGTACCCGATCTTAAGTACTTTAGAATCTTTGGAAGTAAATGTTACATAAGGAAAGATGAAGATATAAGAAAATTTGATGCAAGAAGTGATGAAGGTATTTTCCTTGGGTATTCTACCAACAAAAAAAGATATAGGTTTTATAACAAAACATTGAGGAAATTAATAGAAAGCACAAATGTTAAGGTGGAAGAGAATCTTGAGAACTTGACCAAATACAATAAGTCTAGTGTAGGAAATCAAAATAACAAAAATAATCAGATAAAATGCAAATTGGTCAAAGCCCAAGTTTCAAGTGTAGCAGTGATTGCAAGTTATGAAGATACTGGAGAAGAGCCAAGGCTTGTGCTAGAACGAATGGTACCGAGGTGTATAAGGTTAAATCCCATAAAAGATCAGATCAATGATGATAAAAATAGAGGAGCCAAAATAGAAAAAAGGTTAGCGATTCAAAAGAAAGGACCAACAGATGCAAACATAACAACAAATAAAAAGGGATTAGACAATTGTGATAATTTCAATGGTCAAAATCAAAAGGAGTTTGATGATAGACAACTTAAGGAGAATGAAAGCAAAAGATCAGTTGAAGAAAATTAAAAGTGGGAGCATCAAGAGAACAAGAAGAAAATTGTAGAAGACCATATATGTGTAATATCTGAAGTTGAAGTCAGAGCAGTGTACAAAGCTTGTGTAGATGATCAATGGGTTAGAGTCATGGAAGAAGAGCTCAGAATTGGAAATGATTTAAAGGATAAGCTTAGGACCAGTTATGCTAAGCTTGAAGCACTGCTAATTCAGAGAAGGTCCATAGACAATAATGGTACTGGATTAGAAAAGGGAGAACACTCCAAATCCAACCAGAGAAAGTCCAAGTCATAGATGAAGAAAAGTGAGAAGACCAAGAAGAACAAAGCTAAAGGTCAGAAGAATCAGGCCAAGCAGAAAAAGAAAGGCAAGAAGAAGGAAAAACCATTAAGAAGAAATGACACAAGAAGTCCAAGGACATAAAAAGGAACATGATGCAGGATCATCTTGGGTGTAAGAGAAATCTTGCATCATCCAAAAGTATTTTATAGTTTCTTTTTCAATAAGGGTTATCTTGTGCAAAGCTTCTATTTCTGAAAAAATTACTATTTTTAGTAAGTTTTTTGTTTGAGCTTAGAATGTTCTATTTTCTTCCCTGGAGATTCACTTTGATTGTATCAACCGGCCAGTAAAGTTTCATTGCCCATTGGCAGCAGGGTATATAAACTTTGAACTCAGTTTTGAAGGCTTTAGAGGCTCCGAATGGGGTCAAAACCTTGGTTGATTGGAGCTTGCATAGGCTACGTGTTGTAGAGCACTTCGTGGAATTTTCAGAATGGGGTTATCATAGCCCATCGGGTCAATGAGTGATGAGCTATGGTCTCCAAAAGTTGCGCTACCTGAATTTGAAAAAGTTAAAGTTACTTCAAAATTTCTATTTGGGTTCCGAAGTTGTTTGGGCCTATTCTAATGTAATAAAAATGAAAAATAATATCTTAGGGATTGTCGGCCTTAAACTTTAGGGTTTAACTTCTAGAATCTTCTTGGGCGGTTAAAATTGTCTATATATTGAAGGCCTGTAGGGTTGTCTAGGGAAGCTCTGGGATATGGATTTGGTGACTCTGGCTTGCATATTATTGTAATAAAATGCCCATGTGGCTGTGCATGTTATATTTCTCAATATTGTAATTTCATTTCATTGTGGATAAAAGAAATCCCATTTCATGTTTTTGCAAATCTTGTTATTCTCAATTTTGTTGCATGTTTATGTTAATAAGGGGAGCACCCTTCATCAAGTGGTATTAGAGCAGGAGTTCCTGAGTGTGTAGACAGATCACCGATTGTGAGGCAGTTTGCACCAATACTGTGGTCGTGGGTTCGAGTGATAAGAGCCAAAAATGCCTCCACAAAGAAACTGTGGTGGGAGAGTTGCAAGTGTGATAGGAGAGGGTTTTAGAGTCCTCTAGAGACAAGTGCAAGCATTGCAAGAGGAGTTGCATAGAGAAATGAATATTGTGGTTAGAGATGAAAGTGAAGAGGAATTCGAAGAAGGACAAGGTGACTAGGAAGCACCATAAGCGCCTAGATATCTTGAGGAGGATAGGCTTTTGAGGGCCATTCCAAGATTGGAAAGAGACCCAAGATTGAAGTTCCCACATTTTCAGGAAATATTAACCCAGAGGAGTGTTGGTTGTATTTCATGTTTTGCTCTGTTCCTTGTCTTGTTCTCTGAGGTTTCTGGGTTTCGTGCTAATTCCATGTCAAAATCCTAAAAAAACCCTGTAAAATCCTAAACCCTAAGGCCTAATGTTGAACNATGTATCTAAAAACCCTTAGCCATGCCTTCTATTCCTTCATTACCTTTTTATTCACTTAAGGCATGTGCTATTTAAAAGATTAAGTCAGGTCGCTTGATCGCGTGAATCAGATGGAATATGCCTAATGATCTCCCGACTTCGCTTTTGACTTATGTCGCTTAGTCTCATGACAAAACCGAATATTCCATTTATCTTACGAGACTTGGCGATTTCTCTTCAGTCGGTTGTCGCTTGATTCTGTGTTATAAGCTTTCAAAGTAAATGGGACCCACCCTCAGTCGGGTGATCGCATGATGTTAAGGCAAGTCAACAAAATGTCCTCCGACCTTGCGCCTTTCTTCATGTCGCG
>MU225606.1:798413-834707 GCA_018584345.1 Thuja plicata | reverse complement strand
TCAAAAAACCCTACCCAACAACTAGGATCAAAAGTTGATCAGGCTCTGATACCACTTGTAAGGAAACTCAGGTGCGGAAACAACTTCCTACACTAATCTCTAAAGGAAAGTATTGTGCAAATTATTTAAAATACTTACAATTTTAGATTCGTTAACTGATTTAACAATGATATTGCAGCCATATACCATGCATACAAAAAATAGAGAATGACAAAGATTTACCCTGGGGAACACCTTTCGGTAAAAAACCCCAGCACTCCAAAACCTGCACAATGTATTATATTCAACACAACGGTTACAACACACTTGCAATGCAAGTTCTTTCAGGAGACAATCGACGCACACAGACTAATCCAGTAGCACCCAACCATACCAATAATACACTCTTTTTCTATATCTGTCTGCAACCCTAAAAATGCTTATATCATGCGCTTTTCTTTTTAGGGAAACTTTCAAAGATAGCTGCATTAGGGTTTTACCATTCTCTGAGAAAATAGGAACATGATTGTGAAAGAGTGTACAGTACTCAACTTTATCAATTTCCACATGTCATTGCATGTCTTCACCCATCATATATCCTTCTATAAATAACTCTTACGTGTCATAGGAATCCATCATAACCATTTCAGCCATGATCTCCTTACACACAATTCAAGATTCCAACACATCAAGTGGAGTGATACATCAACATGCCAACTAGACATGTACACTCACACTTAATTACATTATTTGTAAGAAATACATTTTACAAAACAAATAATAAGAATAGGAATTATCCAAGGTTGAGACACCTTATTCCTAACAGGAAGTTGTGCAGTTAAAGACAAAAAAAATTCCCAGAGGCTTGGTAGCACTAGAAGGAGTTTTTGATGAGAAAGAAAGTCTTAAGATGGATAAGACAAGTGAAAAGTATGAAGAAGTTGAAAGGATAAACCTGGGAATGAACATACTCTTAAAGAAGTATACATAGGCAAGAAGCTCACTCCTAAGATCAAATATAATTTGATAAATTAGTTAAGAAAATACAGGCACATTTTTGCATAGTCCACAAGCACAACTAAGAGGGGGGTGAATCAGTTGTAATATAGAATATTAAACTTTAAACCTTATAAACTAAAACCTGCAATGCAAATGATAACACAATAAAACAATACTTATTGTTGAGGAAACCCTATTAAAGGTAAAATCCCAGTGGGAATTAGCACCCACAAATAATTGTTAGAATGAATTCAGAATAATTGAGAAGGGGGGGGGGTGAATCAATTATCCTCAGGTCTAGATGTACCAAATTAAACTTTATACCACTTTGAACAACTCAGAGCTGCTTGACAACAATAGCATAAATTAACAACATACATATGCAGTTTTACTGTTCAAATGTAATCAGCTTGCATAAACTTAGCAGTAAAACACACCATAAACATTCACACAAGTTGATACCAGTATTTAACATGGAAACCTAATTTGAGAAAAACCACCAATAACATGCTATCAAGTTTTCACTCTTCGGAAGTGAGCTCTGTTAGGAGACAACCTTATTAAAGGTTACAAAACACATTGCTAAATGTGAGTTGGTTAAAGGATTTAATCACCCTGGCAGAAGTGGCCTTGTTAGAGGATTTAAAACATTCCACTTGAATGTCACCTTGCTCAAAGGATTTATACAATGACTGTTAGCTCAACCTGGTTAAAGGATTTTGAATGATACAATGGTTAGAAAGTAATCAACATGTGTGATCTGATACATATAACTTACTTTGAAAATCTAGATCCAACTTAGATCTAATGCTAATTCACTAAGTGACCTCTATTCTCATTTCAATCTTCAGATCTGCTTGGAAATTTGTCAAGCAATCATTCTCGCAGCTCTTTACTTCTCTTGTTCAGCCTTCTTTGCTAGATCATGCCAATCAGTCAATTAACTATGCAATCCTCTTGTATACATTTCTTTCCTTTTTCTCCTCATGAATAACCCCTTGAGGTTATCATATACCTCTTCATCTAGGCTAGATAAATCTTTTGCCGCTTAATCAAGATCGTAGATCTTAGGTTAGGTCAGATCCAATGGATCTTTCTATCTTTACATTTAATTTACTTCTCCAAAGAAATCACTAATTAAATATTTGATCCATGCATTAATTACGATTACCCATGCATTTAAATAGTGTGGACCAATCGTGCTTATCCTTTATTAACTTTACATATCCAAATAAAATCAATTATGTCGGCCAAAGATCTCAAATCTCAACAATTACCAAAATATTGCTGCTCGACCAACACTGTGTTCTTCCGCTTGGTCATCACTGGTTTCCTCGACAATTTATTGGTGCTCGGTCATCACAAACTTCACTTGGCATAAACAGTTCTTAGTAAATTGTCATCAAAAGATAAACAACACATTAATTTGCCAATGTGTCAACTGATCAAGTACTCTTGTGATTTCCCATAATTCAACCATTCCACTTGGTCTTCTTGTTAAATCTTTTTCATCAATCAATAGATATGGTACTCAAATAGATATCAATAGTCTCACCAGTTAAGGTTTGACATCAATGACAAAACAACAATTGTTTCCATTGTAGCTTTCCAACAATCTCCCTCTTTGGCATTGATGGCAACACTAAACAATAAAACAATAATTTTCCAACCATAGTTATCATACAATCCAAAAAATCTGCCTGTGTTCCTTGATATGAACAAATCTTCATTAATGTCTAGCTTCATTTTGATTCTCATCTTGTAAATTTTTTTTCCTTCTATGTCTATAATCACACTGAAATATTTTTGTGTCTGTTCATCTGTAGACTCCCTCTTTCAGTAAACTCTCCCTTTATCTCCAAGTATAGTAAACATCTCCCTCTTTCAGTAAACTTCTCCCTTTTTGACAACAATGCCAAAGATATTGACATCTTCATCATGCAAATTCTTCTATTCTAAACTCTGTATCATGTTGTTCCTGTCATCTTGCTTATGACTGATCCTCTTTTCCATCCTTGTCTATTTTTCACAACTTTAGGCAGCATCCTAAAATGTGACTGCTTGTGCATCAATGTGAAAAATATTCTGAATATAACATTTGATGCAACAATATCATTCTGAACTAATTAGCCTCAGTTAGGGGAATCACCCCTAATTTACCTCAAAGATACTCATGAGCATCCTTGGGTAGTGCCTTTGTAAATATGTCTGCTAATTGTTCCTTAGTGTTCACATATTCCAGACTCACATCCTTCTTCTGAACTAGCTCCCTCAAGTAATGATACTTGATAGCTATATGTTTTGTTTTAGAGTGCATCACAGGGTTCTTAGAAATATTAATGGCACTCGTGTTATCAAAATATATAATAGCTAGTTCTGTGATCTCTTCTGTCATACCTTTTAATAGTATCTTTAACCATAGAATATTAGAACAATTATCTGCTGCTATTACATACTCAGCTTCAACTGTAGATTGTGAGGTGAAATTTTGTTTCTTGTTTGTCCATGAAACTAATCCTTTTCCTAAAAGAAATACTCCTCCTGTGGTGCTTTCCTTGTCATCCACATTTTCAGCCTAATCAGAATCAGTATAGACTCTGAGTTCAAACTTGTCATTCTTTTTGTAATACATACCATAGTCATATGTTCCTTTCAAATATCTCAGAATTATTTTTACTGCCATCATATGTGTTTCTTTGGGATTGACAGAAAATCTCGCAACAATACCAACAACCAGTGTAATATCAGGTCTATTGTGCACAACATATTTCAACTTTCCAATCATTGACTTGTAAAGGGTTTGATTCACTTCTTTTGTATTGTTATTCTTTGTTAACTTTTGTCCAGTAGCCATGGGTGTACTCACTGGTTTTGAATCTTCTATTCCAAAAATTTTTAGTATCTCCTTGACATATTTTGATTGAGTAATATAGATACCATTCTTCATCTGATATATTTGTCAGCCAACAATTTTTTTTATCTCACCAAACATAGACATTTAAAATTCAGTTTGCATCTCCTTTGCAAATGCTTGGCATAACACATCTTGTCCACTAAATATAATGTCATCAACAAAAATTTCAGCCAATAAAGTACCTTTACATTGCTCTATCTTCAAATACAGATTGTTGTTGTCATTGGTTCTTGCAAATCCAATCTTTATCAGATAATTGTGCAATCTTTCATACCACGCTCTTGGTGCTTTCTTCAATCTATATAGTGCTTTGTATAATCTGCAAACCATGTTCCTCTTGCTTGGGTCAACAAATCCATCAGCTTGTTTAATGTAAACCTCTTCTTCTAATATCCCATTTAGAAATGCTAACTTTACATCTATTTGATAGACTTTAAAACCTTTGTAGGCTGCATATGAAATTAATGTTCTTACTCCTTCCAATCTTGCAACTGGGGCGAATGTTTCTCCATAATCAATTCCTTCCTCTTGTGCATAACCTTTGCATACCAGTCTAGCTTTGTTTCTTGTTACCTCTCCATATTCATTCAGCTTATTTTTGAATACCCACTTAGTACCAATTACATTCTTGTCATTCGGCCTAGGTACAAGTGTCCAAGTCTTATTCTTCTCAATCTGTTCAATTTCTTCACTCATGGCTTGTATCCAATCTTCATTGTCTAAAGCATCTTTTACTATTTTAGGCTCAAAATCACATAATAAGAATGTACTGTCTCTCAAATTACTTCTTGTCATAATTGCAGAGTTCTTCGACCCTATGATTTGATAAGGTTTATGGTGCCTCTTTACATACTTTGCTAGAGTAGGTTCTTTTTCTGCTTCAGGTTGATCATTCATGTCCAATTCAGGTTGATTCTGTGACTCGACATCTCCATTAGATAGATCAGCAATTACCTCCTGTTGCCCGACAACTTCGTTCTGTGACTCGACAGGTGATAGTTGTTGCTCGACAACCTCTTTCTCAGGTTTAGGTAATTCACTAGAATCTTCCTCATCCATATAGATGAATGATTTGTAACTTTTAGGTTCCTATGTGCTTTCAGATTCATTTCTTTCTACATACTCATCAATTCTAACATTTGCACTTTCCACAATTTTGTTAGTGTTAGAATTCAAACACTTGTATGCTTTGCTTTTAGTTGAATAACCAAGAAATATGCCTTCTTCACCTTTAGCATCAAGTTTTCCATTTCTGTTATCCTTCAGTATGAAACATTTGCTTCCAAAAACTTTGAAATATTTTACATTAGGTGCATACCCATACCATAGCTCATAAGGTGTAGCATTAGTACCTTTCTTAAGTTGTACTTTATTCAGGGTATAGACTACTATACTTATGGCTTCTCTCCAATATTTATGTGCAACATTTTTCTCTATCATTAGTGTTCTGGCATAGTCCATGAACACTAATGATAGAGAAAAATGTTGCACATAAATATTGGAGAGAAGCCATAAGTATAGTAGTCTATACCCTGAATAAAGTACAACTTAAGAAAGGTACTAATGCTACACCTTATGAGCTATGGTATGGGTATGAACCTAACGTAAAATATTTCAAAGTTTTTGGAAGCAAATGTTTCATACTGAAGGATAATAGAAATGGAAAACTTGATGCTAAAGGTGAAGAAGGCATATTTCTTGGTTATTCAACTAAAAGCAAAGCATACAAGTGTTTGAATTCTAACACTAACAAAATTGTGGAAAGTGCAAATGTTAGAATTGATGAGTATGTAGAAAGAAATGAATCTGAAAGCACATAAGAACCTGAAATTTACAAATCATTCGTCTATATGGATGAGGAAGATTCTAGTGAATTACCTGAACCTGAGAAAGAGGTTGCCGAGCAACAACTAGCACCTGTTGAGTCACAGAACAAAGTTGTCAGGCAACATGAGGTAATTGCCGATCTATCTGATGGAGATGTCGAGTCACAAAATCAACCTGAATTGGACATGAATGATCAACCTGAAGTAGAAAAAGAACCTACTCTAGCAAAGTATGTAAGGAGGCACCATAAACCTGATCAAATCATAGGATCAAAGAGGTTTATGGTGCCTCCTTACATACTTTTCTAGAGTAGGTTCTTTTTCTGCTTCAGGTTGATCATTCATGTCCAATTCAGGTTGATTCTGTGACTCAACATCTCCATCAGATAGATCGGCAATTACCTCCTGTTGCCCGACAACTTCATTCTGTGACTCGATAGGTGCTAGTTGTTGCTTGACAACCTCTTTCTCAGGTTCAGGTAATTCACTAGAATCTTCCTCATCCATATAGATGAATGATTTGTAACTTTCAGGTTCCTATGTGCTTTCAGATTCATTTCTTTCTACATACTCATCAATTCTAACATTTTCACTTTCCACAATTTTGTTAGTGTTAGAATTTAAACACTTGTATGCTTTGCTTTTAGTTGAATAACCAAGAAATATGCCTTCTTCACCTTTAGCATCAAGTTTTCCATTTCTGTTATTCTTCAGTATGAAATATTTGCTTCCAAAAACTTTGAAATATTTTATGTTAGGTGCATACCCATACCATAACTCATAAGGTGTAGCATTAGTACCTTTCTTAAGTTGTACTTTATTCAGGGTATAGACTACTATACTTATGGCTTCTCTCCAATATTTATGTGCAACATTTTTCTCTATCATTAGATCTGTTTCTTCTCTCAGCAATACCATTTTATGGTGTGTCCTAGGTGCAGACATCCGTCTTTTTATCCCTCGATCATTGAAAAACCTGTTAAACTCATTAGAAATAAACTCACCTCCTATGTCAAATCTTAAACATTCCAGGATTTTACTTGTCTCCTTTTCAACTTTTGCCAAGTACCAATTAAATAAATGGAATGCATCAGATTTTTCTTTAAGAAACATAACAGTCATCATTATTGAGTAATCATCTACAAATAGAATAAAATATCTATCTCCACAGTAACTTTTCTCACCAATGGGACCACAAAGGTTAGTTTGAACCAATTCCATAATTCCCTCAGAAGTATGAGTCTTTCTTTTGAAACTAGATTTAGTCATTTTTCCTAGTTGACATTGCTTACACATTGCATTTTCAGGTTTCTTCAACTTAGACAGTCCTCTAACCTTTTTCAATTTACTTATGCTTATCAAGTTATCAAAGTTTACATGACATAACCTTTTATGCCATAACCAAACATCATTATATTGTGTAAACAAGCATGTCTCATCAGCTAAGTCCAGATAGAACAAGTTACCTTTTATTTCCTCACCACTTCCAACTAATTCTCCAGTGGCATCATAGATCTTTGCCTTCTTGTGATGGAATTCAACTCTGTAACCAGAAGTATTCAGCTACGCAACACTCAATAAATTATAATTAAGATCATCAACCCAATATACATTGTCACATCTGATCTTGTCAGTCAAGTTAATTGATCCTTTCCCTTTAACAAGACATGGTGTATCATTACCAAATTTAACATAACCACCTTTACACTGATCTAAGGTTTCAAATTTATATTTATCACCAGTCATGTGATGTGAACAACCACTGTCAATAATCCAACGATCACCTTTACTCATATAAGAAATTAGTGTAGTTTTCTCATCATCATGAGAATCATCTTTCATAGAAACATATACAACCTCTATATTATTTTCATTAGTATTGTCAGATTCACTGTCAGAAGCTTCTTCATCTATATAACAAGATTTCTTACCTTTGTCTGTGTAATATTTATACTTTTTGAAGTCTCGGCCATCCTTAATGTCTTTGTACTTGTTGTCACTTCTTTCATCTTTGTCATTCTTATCAGGACATCTTGCAGCAATATGACCAACTTTGTTACATGAAAAACAAATGATAGGAAGTTTACCTTTGAATTTTCCTTTTCCTCATGATAGTCTTTTTTCCATGAGTGCTTCAAGTTCTTCCAGATCATCATCTGTAGTGTTACTATCACTGTTCACACATTTCTTTCCTTTCTTTGATTTGCTAAGGACCAACTGGGATCTGAATGCAGATTCAATAGCTTGTGGAGAGTAGTTATCAAAATTTGACATCTCAAATGAAGTAAGTCTGCCTACCAGACCTTCCAAAGTCAAATTATTATTAGGAGTACATCTTAACTCTTGAATTGCAGAGACTCTAAAAGCATATACAGGAAGATGAGTTCTCAGTACCTTGATCATAATGGTGTTATCATCAAGTGTTCCCTTAGCTCCTCTGATAGCATTTACAACTTCCTTTATCCTACCATAATATTGAACTATATTTTCTCCTTCTTGCATTTTCATTTCATCGAAATTACCTCTTAAACTTTCAGATTTGGCTCTCATTACATTTGTATCACCTCCATAGATGGTTGCAAGGACATCCCACATTTGCTTTGCAGTTGTATAATTCTTTATGTCTTCAAACTCATGATAGTTTAGAGATGATACCATCTGCAGCATTGCTTGATTGTGTTCCTGCTTTTCTCTTGACTGTGCAGCTGTGGGAGGTGCAGTGGGGGCTACATAATCATGTTCAACATAGTGCTTAGAAAAATCACCAATACCAACCATATGAAATTTCATGAAACTTTTCCATGCAGGGAAATTATCTTTGTTCAATTTTGGTACCTCCTTTTTATACATCTTGATCTTTTGCTCCAAGTACCTTCAAACTGTTTTCAAGAGACCAAAGCTCTGATACCAATTGTTAGAATGAATTCAAAATAAATGAGAGGGGGGGGGGTGAATTAGTTATCATCAGGTCTAGATGTACCAAATTAAACTTTATACCACTTTGAACAACTCATATCTGCTCGACAACAATAGCATAAATCAACAACATACATATGCATTTTTACTATTCAAATTTAATCAACTTGTAGAAACTTAACAGTAAAACACAACATAAACATTCACACAAGTTGACACCAGTATTTCACATGGAAACCCAATTTGGGAAAAACCACCAATAACATGCTATCAAGTTTTCACTCTTCTGAAGTGAGCTCTATTAGGAGCCAACCCTGTTAAAGGTTACAATACACATTGCTAAATGTGACCTGGTTAAATGATTTAATCATCTTGTCAGAAGTGACCTTGTTAGAGGATTTAGAACATTCCACCTGAATGTCACATTGCTCAAAGGATTTATACAATGACTATTAGGTCAACCTGGTTAAAGGATTTTGACTGATACAATGGTTAGAAAGTAATCAGCAGGTGTGATCTGATACATACAACTTACTTTGAAAATCCACATCCAATTCAACTCTTATTCTAATTCACTGAGTGGACTCCATTCTCATTTCAATCTTCAGATCTTCTTGGAAATTTGTCAAGCAATCATTCTCGTAGCTCTCTGCTTCTCTTGTTCAGCCTTCTCTGCTAGATCATGCCAATCAGTCAATTAACTATGCAATCCTCTTGCATATACTTCTTTTCTATCTCTCCTCATGAATAACCCCTTGAGGTTATCATATACCTCTTCATCTAGGTCAGAATAATCTTTTTTCTCTTAGTAGATCTTAGGTTAGGTCAGATCCAACAGATCTTTCCATCTTTACATTTAATTTACTTCTCCAAAGAAATCACTAATTAAATCTTTGATCCATGCATTAATTACAGTTACCCGTACATTTAAATAGTGTGGACCAATCATTCTTATCCTTAATTAACTTTACATATCCCAATAAAATCAATTATTTCGGCCAGAGATCTCAAATCTCAACAATTACCAAAATACTATTTCTCGGCCAACACTGTGTTCTTCCGCTCGGTCATCACTGGTTTCCTCGACAATTTACTGGTGCTCAGTCGTCATAGACTTCACTCAACATAAACTATTCTCAGTAAATTGTCATCAAAAGATAAACAACAGATTACTTTGCCAATGTGCTAACTGATCAAGTACCCTTGTGATTTCTCATAACTCAACCATTCCAGTTGGTCTTCTTGTTAAATCTTCTTCATCAATCAATAGATATGGTACTCAAACAAATAGCAATAGTCTCACTAGTTAAGGTTTGACATCAATGACAAAACAATAATTGTTTCCATTGTAGCTTTCCAACAATAATGTATTGAGAGTGTAGTATCCATGTTAAAATATTTATCCCTGTTAGGAGATTATTACAATATTATAGTACACAGTCTGTTGGAGATTTGCTTCTGTGCAAATAATTGATTGTGTGTTTGTCATTGATGACAACATATAATATAAATCAATGTTCTATATGAAATTATCAGTATAGATGTTTAGGAGCTATGCGTGTTTATTTCCATGGTTTATACATGTTCTAGATGTTATGTGCATTCACGCTGAGTCAGATATGAAGTTTCAGTTGAGTTATGTTAATCAGTTATGACAGTTACAGAGACTGAAGATTATCTATGAAGAGCTGACGTAATTACATTATTTCTTGAGTTGCGCCTATCTTTGGGACATGCGTGTTTGTATTCATGTTTAGTTATGAGTTAAAGATAATTATTTAAAGGCGCCAAACGTGTTCTATCAGATCATGAAGTTGGAGTTAATTTGGTGGAGCCGACTTTGTGAAGTGTCGCATCTATTCAGTTTGGGTTGCGTGATTCTAATCAAGTTGCGTGCTTGATGTGGCTGACTAAAAAAGTATTGAAGGGAATCCTAAAGCCGAATAAGATCACATCTTTTGAGAAGATACTTATAGTAGTTCATTTGGTGAATGCTAAGTGTGAATGACAAGAATAGAGACAGAAAAAGTATAGAACAAAATGTCTGTTGTTTTGGGACAATAGTGACATTTCATTCATCAAGAAAAGATCTATGTGAAGAAGTGAAAGTATACAATACACTGGACCTGATCAAGACAACAGGTCTGCTCAAATAGTTCATTTATCAGATATAGTGCATATCTATTTTACTGAAAGTTGCAACCTTCATCATTTTAGCAGTGAGCTTTTGGACAGTGAGTCCTCACCCCTAACAGGGTTATTTGTAAAAGACTCCTAACAGAGTGAGATCCTTAACCAGGTCAATGTACTTATTGTATTGTAAAGAACAAATCCTAATAGGGTTGCAAGATCTCCTAACAGGGATAATTATACTCAAGTACAGTTCTTTGTGGGTGCTAATTCCCACTGGGGTTTTTACCTATTTGTTTTTCCCATAACCAAAATTGTTGTGTTCTATCTTGTGCTATCTGAATGTGTTAATGCTTAATGTTATTCTGTAATTAATTGAACAGAAGATTAAAATAGATGATAACTGATTCACCCCCCCTCTCAGTTATCCCTTGGGACTATTCCAACAATTGGTATCAGAGCCAAGTGCCTTGGAGAGAAAGCCTAAGAGCTTAAGGTAGATCAGATGGCATACTTTAGGAAAAAGAGTCCTAAGCTTGATGGAGAAAACTATCTTGACTGGAAGAACAAAATGACAACACATCTTCAGTGCGTTGGATTTGAGATTTATGAGATTTCCACTCATGTAATTGAAGTTCCCACCTTGAAAGACCTTGCAAAAGAAGACTCTACAATTAAACAAAAGGAAGTGTTCACTCAAAATGCAATTGCCAAAGAATCCCTAATCCGTTCCCTATCCGACAGTGAATTTTTTGAGATCAGGAAGGCAGATAAAGCATACTCTATTTTGAAATACTTAGAAGATATGTTTGAAGGAGACATCCAAGCAAAGAATGCACGCAGAAAAAAATGGAAGAAAAGATACAACAACTTAGAGATGCTACCTGAAGAAAACATCAGAGCCTACAATCAGATAATTAATGAAGTAGTTTTAGGTATCAGGAACAATGGTGGAGAAATTTTAGAGGATGATATAATTGAAAAACTAATGACCACATTGATACAAAACTATGATAGAAATATCAATATCTTAGATGAGACTATGGAATTCTCAAAAGAATTCAAGAGGGAGACTTTGATCACCAAGATATCTGCATTTGAGATATTAAGATTGAAGACAAAACCTAAAAGTGAGACAAATTTCAAAGCCTCAGTCCATAGCAAGAAATCTATAAGAAGACCTAGTAATAATGAAGAAGTGGATACAGAACTAGAATAAATCATTGCTATGATTGCCAAGAAAGAAATGAAAGGTAAAGGGAAATATGAAGGACAAATACCATTCAAATGTTTTTCATGCAAAAAAGTTGGTCACTTTGCATCCAAGTGTCCTACAAGAGTCAAGAAGTTCAGATCAGATTATAAGCCCAAGTACACTAAGGAATGTTATCATGTTGAAGATGGTGTAACTGATGATGATTCAAGAGAAGATGAAATTGGATTCATTTCCATTAAAGACATTGAGAAGATGCTTGAAAAAATGACAAAGAAGATGAAGAAAAAGCACAAGAGTTAGCATTAGTTTCAAAAGCTGACATCAGAACTTACTAGATCATTGACAACTGATGTTCACACCACATGACAGGAGACAAAGATAGATTTTTACATTTGGACAAGTACAAAAGTGGCATGGTTAGATTTGGAGATAACACTCCCAAACCTATCATAGGCAGAGGTTATATCACCTTAGATGGAAAGAATAAGACAGATGATATTCTTTATGTTGATGGTTTACATCATAACTTACTAAGTGTTGGACAGTTGCTTGATAAAGGATGTCAATTGGAATTCAAAAACAACCAGTGCATCATTAACAAAAAAGAAGGAGACATGATTGCATTAGGCTCAAAGACCAAAGGTAATGTCTTTCAGCTCAATTGAGAAGCAATTTTTTTTGTTGCAAAAGTGGATGATAGTTGGCTATGGCACAAGAGACTTTGTCATATCAATTTTGACAACATAGTCAAGATAAGTAATGTAAAGGAAGTAAGAGACCTTCCAAGTATTGCAAGACTAGTTGACACCATGTGTAGGGAATGTGTGATGGGGAAGCATGTGAGGACCTCATTCAGGAGCAAACAAAACTCTGTTGAAAACAATTTAGATCTGATACACACAGACCTATGTGGACCTACTCAAACAAGATCATACTACGGAGAAAGGTATTTCATTTTGTTTGTTGACAATTTCTAAAGGATGATGTCGGTTGCATTCCTAAAAGACAAATCCGAAGATTTTGAGAAGTTCAAAGTGTTCAAAGCTAAGGTTGAGAATGAATCAAGATTGAAGATAAAATTTCTGAGATCTGATAGAGGAGGAGAATTCACCTCTGACCAGTTTTATGATTACTGTGAAGAACATAGAATCAAAAGATAGCTAAGTACACCTAGAACCCCTCAGTAGAATGGAATTGTAGAAAGAAGGAACATAGTAATACTTGACATAGCGCGCACTATCATGATTGAAGGAAAGGTTTCCCATACTTATTGGAGAGATGCGGTCAATACAACAGTCTATACTATCAATAGAATATAATTGAGGCCCGGAGAAGATAAGACACCCTATGAACTTTGGTTTTGTAATATACCTACTATAAAATACTTCAGAATCTTTGGAAGCAAGTGCTACATCAAGAGAGATGATAGCATTGGCAAGTTTGATGCTAGAAGTGATGAAGGTATTTTTCTTGGTTACTCTACTAAAAGCAAAACCTATAGATGTTTTAATCTAAGATTAAAGAAGATCATTGAAAGTACTCATGTGAAGATTGATGAGAAGTTTATGATTCAAGAAAGATATTATGACTATGCTCCCCTGATTGAAGATGAGCCTAGACCCATCAATAAGGACATAGTTATTGAAGAAATGTTTGATTGTATTGATGTTTCATGTAACAATCCTGAACCAAGTGAAGAAGAATCACATATTACAGATGAAAATGTCACTCCTAAGAACTCAAAATACACATCCAAATACCACTCTAAGGAAGACATGATTGGAGATCAGAGTGCTAAAGTCTTGAAAAGATCAAGAGAAAAAGGTTCAACCACTGATGAAGAGGTTTGCTTACTTCTCAGATTGAACCCTTAAGTGTTGAAGATGCGTGCAAAGATTCAGATTGGAAAAGTGATATGCAAGAAGAATTAGATGAAATAATGAAGAATGATACATGGGAACTGGTCCCTAGACCTCATGACAAGAATGTGATTAGAACAAAGTGAATATTCAGGAACAAAATGAATGAAGAAGGCACAGTGGTAAGAGACAAAGAAAGATTGGTATGTAAAGGATATGTGCAGAGAGAAGGAATAGACTACACTAATACATTTGCCCCTGTGAGAAAACTAAAAGCTATCAAGTTGTTTTTGGCCTATGCAAAATTCAAGAACTTTAAAGTATATCAAATGGATGTCAAGTCAGCTTTTTCTGAATGGTGACTTGAAGGAAGAAGTCTACATAGAGAAGCCTAAGGGATTCAAACTTTGAGACAAACCAGACATGGTATACAGACTAAATAAATCACTTTATGGACTTAAACAGGCCCCAAGAGCTTGGTATGAGAGACTTGATGGTTACTTAACAAAGATAGGATTCAGAAAAGGAGCAGCAGGCTGTAATTTATTCATAAGAGAGATAGATGAAGGATTACTACTCATTGCTATATTATTTGATGACATTATCTTTGGAGGTAATGACAAACTTAGTGCAGAATTCACCAAAGAAATGAAAAGTGAGGTTGAAAAGAGCATGATTGGACCTATCAAATATTTTCTTGGATTGAATGTAAAACAAATAGACGAAGGCATATTCATAAATCAGTGTGCTACCCCACTTTTGGTCTGCATAGCTTTCAGAAAAAATTGAGTGTTTAATGTATAGTATTGGTCTTGAAAGCTTCTTGTTAGTCCTGAGTCTAAGTCTAGAAAAATTTCCCTTAGGCTAGGGAGCCTTTACCGGATTTTTCCCAATTTCCTTCTCTTTTGAAAGCCAAAGGGAATCTATATCTGAGTTTATGTTTTCATCGGGTAGGTTAAGTTCCCAATCTGGTAAAGGCCATGGTTTGAAGATTTATAACATCAGTGTTACACACAATGGAAATATGTAGCCGTAATCCTTCATTTTGTAGCTTGGCATAAAATTGGGTTTGAGCTTCTCCACTGATGGAAAAGTATCAAGAGAGTGCATCTTCCACAGATGACTACTAAGTGATGTCTCAGCAAGAAGCACAGTGCTAAAATGGATCCTTTAAGCTTAAGAAGGGTTGCTTTGTCTAGGTTACACCTCTATAAGCCAAAGGGAATGATTCAATAGAAATAAAACAAGGAAATAAGCTAAAGGTGGAAAAGTGACAAATGACTTCTCCTCGACTCCTACAGGCGGGTTTTGACCCACGGAGTATGTTTTCCACCGAACCATTTAAATGAAGCGATTTCAAGGAAGGGCCTGTCTCATAAAGAATCTGAGATATAAAGAAGGTAGATGAAATCGACACATGCCATTTTGGCATCCTGATAAACCAAATTTCTCCCCCGGCGGACTTTGAAACTGAGAGCACTCCAAAAGCACTTCTCTGCCAAAGGAGAAGTAGAAAAGTGATTTTACGCTACCTCAGGAAAGTTACCGTTGTGGTTACTAAAAGTGAAAAGACATTTCTTAACGACCCATAAAAGCAAGGTAATTAATTCAAATAAATCTTTTTTACTTCTTAACGAGCTTTTCATTAATGTTAGGGTCTTTTCATTTGTGTAGCACGGGAAGTTGGCCGTTAAATAGTAAGAATTCAAAAGTTATAAAATCAGTTGAAAGTTGCAAACAAGAGCTACCATTTGTTCGCCAAATTGTTTTGAATCCAAAGTCTCATATTTTAGCTATTCCTTGCTCCCACATCCCTAAGAGATACTTCTAATTTCCAAATATGAATCATCAGAAGCATGGCTTCCAAATTCATGGGATTCAATGGAATGAATGGCATTACTTCTGAATAGCATAAGATTTCGAATACATCTTTGAAGTTTCTCATATCTTTGTATTGCAGGTTTTGATGATTTCCCTCTGAAACTGCCCAGGTATCCTACTGATATGATCATGCTGATTGAAGTAATGAGGCAATTACTCCAGGTGAACTAACTCTATGCTAAGGATAAGAAGAAGGGATACGACTTCCCCATGACCATCAGAGCTTACAGCTGCGCATCCTGGTCAGAGGCGAAGAATGTTTTCAAGACATTCTCAAAGAGGTTTTCTTTGGAAACCTACAATGTCTTAAGACCGCAATATGACCCAGTGAACTATGCCAGGGATGTATTACAAATGAGTCACGCAATTCATCATGTACAGGATATTGAAGACTATTGGGCTAATTGTAAGGATGATTTGGAAAGCAAAGAGAGATTCTACGCTCGGTTAACTATTGAACAAATCAAAAGGTTCAATGTTAACATTGCAGTAGAGGGGCTAGAAGATGATGACAATCATATGTATGATGATACATATCTAGAGAAGATAAAGCTCACCCTTGTCAGTTTTGAACCCATGCTGGACCAAGCCATTGGTGACTTGCTGACTCTAATGGGGGGTATCTACAAAAGAATAGAATAATGGGTTGAATGGACTGCAGGCCAAAGGAAGAGATTAGAAAGGAAGCCTCCTACTCAGGGAACCTTAGCAAAGGATACAGCTGGTACTACAACCACTTCGTGGCTAAAAATGCCAATCGTTGCTAAAGGATCAGCACAACCGGCGGGAGGAGGTGATGAACCTCCTAAGAAAATAATCACATTGGAGAAGACTTGTGGAGAAGGTCCACTCCCAAATACTTGAACAACAAATGAGCTCACCAAGGATGCAGAACCATAGCGGTCGGTAAAAGCAGTCACAGTAGATGTACCGGTTGACACCCCGACCCAGGATTCTCCCAGGAGAGGGTCTCTCATCATAGTGGAAGTAGGTGAAGATACTCCTTCAAACATAGAATAAGAAGGAGAAGCCAGAAAGAATCAGAGGGTCGCTTCAGTGTCCTGTTCTCCTACTTTAGTAAATCCATTTCCTTCGAGACCAAAGGCTACGCCTCTAGCCATCAGGAAATTGTTCATTGAGGAGTTGGTTTCTACCAACAAAGTTACTAGCATAGAGTCATGGATAGAACATACTCTGGAACACAAGAGGAAGAGGGCGGAAGAAGGGGCTTCCAGCAAAGACACTCCGTCATGAGCCTTTAAGCCCAAAGTGACTCTGAGAAAGAAGAATAAAGTGAAGACAATGTCTACCCTAGGTCATGATCCTGAGACTGGGCACTTCACCATGGAAGTGGCTTAGCCAACTAAGGAAGGTAAATTCGAAGATATGACTGCTTCAGACTTCCAATTGCAGTCATTTGATATGTGATTGGCTCATCATGACACCAAGGTGGATTGGTGGAAATCTACCAACGTAGTGATAGAAGAAGAGCTCAAAGAGCTCAAGACTACCAAAGTTTAGCTTAAGGCGGAAGTGTCTGAGCTGACCAACTTCATCAGGAAGATCCTCACTCCGATTGCAAGTGTTCCCAACACCCAAACCACCTTTGACCCTAGTGTTTTGGAGAACCAATCCATTCTGGCTAAGTTGCAAGAGGACCGAAATTATGGGAAGATTGGTAAACAGTGGATTGAGAGGCTCGAGTCTGAGGGACTAGCAGTGGTTGAGAAACTAGGTAACACCCTTCTAAGGTTTGAGATAGAGAGAAATAACATTGCTATGAACCTACAGACTCTCATGTCAGAGAGGGTGAAGTGCCAAGAATGTATAGTTATGCTGCTTGTGGAAGTAAAGATGAAGACTAAAGAAGCTCTAAAAGCTAAGATTTTATAGAAAGGAGATGAGCCTTTGATCGAATGGCTTCAGAGCCTAGATTTTAATATCGAGATGATCATCCAGGCCGAAGCAGGATTGCAACAGACAGATGTCAAGATCAAAGAAGAGCAAAGAAAAGATTTCAAACTCCTCTTAGGGCTTTATACAGAATCACAGACTAGTGGTCAGGGCAAAGCAATAATCAGAGTAGCTAATGTGCAGAATTCATTTTCGGGTTATTTGCATAAACTGATAGAAGATTTTGCCTCTCATCTAGACAAAATACCAGAACTCCAACAATTGAGTGGATGCATTTTCAAAGTGATAGAGGAACTGAAAGATCAGACTGATGCCATTAAGATTCTCACCAAGGAACATTCCAGGTGGCTCATTCGATACACTAACATCCACGTCAACAGGCATGAAGAACTCATTTGAGTCATTACAGCTATTACGGCCTATAGGGATAAAGTAGATAAGGGGAGGGAAACTGAAGCTTAAATATATTCCCCTTGTGCTATTTTTTGATACTATGTAACAGATGATCTTTCAATTATCATTTCTAGTTGGGGAAGTTGAACTGTTTCGGTTCTCCCCCTTTCTTGTAACGACCCAATCTGGGACTCTATAGGTATTATTTCCAAAATCAATACAAAGGTTGGCTAAATTTTGGTGTGAAGGATAGCATTTTGGTGAGTCAAATTTGTATGTCTGAATGCCATTGTTTTATCTGTTCCATTTGCATTGCACTTATCTTTCTTTTGAATTCAGATGTTTCTTTGAAGTTGGATTTATAATCTGTGTTCGAACCAGAGCTTTGTATTATGATTTGATACAATTAGCAAAAGGGGAAATTAGTTATTATCTTAAGTTTGGGAAATGTTCTTATGATATAGATCGATTCATTGTCATTTCATCATTAGTCTTTATTCTTGGATCTGCATTTTCAGTAGAAGTTCATGCATTACCAATTTTGGGAGTAAATTTGATTCATGAAATCTCAGAGTTGGCTAGATTCAGAGTTGAATTCGTCCTGCCTGAGTTATTTCCTGCCTAGGATTAGCTTGGTTTGCCTCTTCTGTTCTCATGTTAAGAACATAGCCCTGTTAGATTAGGAAAGAGAAAAATTCACTAAAAATCATTCATATAAGGGAGTAGTACCTTTAAATTCATAGGGAAATTCATTTTTTCATAACAATTTTCCAACTGTTATATTCAATTGTTCTTAAGCATTTTGGGTATTTTAGAGTTAAGCTGAAAAGAACAATCTATTCACTAATAGATTTTTGGTGACTCTACTGGGGAGACGAACAGTCTTACACCAGAAGCATATCATGAGGAAAGATGGTGCTTCCCCATGAAAATATAATTCCTGTACTCCAACCAAATCTTGGTTTTCAAGACGATCAAGAAGACCTTAGTTCCTCGCTGAACACTTTTGCCTGGAGGAATAGAAGAAGCACCAAACATTATAGAAACACCAGTCAAGTGCTAGAGAAAAAAGAAGCTAGAGAAGAAGAAGCTAGAGCAGAAGCACTTGAAAAATCCTTCCGAAGGAGAAATCAAAGAGGACAACATCAAGCTGAGCGTGAAGCTAGGCCACTGAATTAGTCAAAAATCTGGAGCCTAAAAGATTTCTCAGGAGCACAAAGAAAGAAGAAAGTACAGATCTAGTCTTTGAGAGACTTGTAGATATTAATTTTTCTCTGCTTGAAGTACCTCGACGATTTTAGAACTGTAAAAATCCAGAGTAGACCTTCTTCACCCCCTAAGTAGTCTACTCTTTTATCCACCACTTGCCAAGTGTTAATGTTACACAGATTAGTTTCTCCTCCTGTTATCAATCTGACCCCTTATTTACCTCAAGTAACAATGGCACTCCCTTGGGCCGCTACAATCAGACCCCTGCAATTAGCAGCTTACAATCATCTTCCCTCAGTGTCTAGAAGGAATTTCCCTAAATTTTTTGGAGATGGGAAATTATCTACATATGAACATATTGCTGCATTCTTTGCTTCTGTCAATATTCTAGCAGTACGAGAAGAGGATGTGGCCATCAGATTATTTTTTGAGACCCTTGTTGATTGCGCTGCCAATTGGTTTCACCACCTACCAAATTATTCTATCACAGACTGGGCCTCCATGAGAGCTGATTTTGAAAGAAGGTTCAAGACTGTGGAAGATGAACATGCTCTCCTGACGCAATTAACCTCTATCAAGAAAGAGCCTTCTATTAGTATGAGAGATTTCATAGCTAAATTCAGTAAGCTCGTAAATCGTATTCCAGTGGCTGATAGACCTACGGCGGGAAATTTGAAAACATTCTTTATAAGTGCTATGCCACCAGACATCAATTATGATCTAAGAAGAGTTAATCCTGTAGGTTTGGATGCTACACAGAGAACTACTGTGGAACTCGAAGACCACATGATCTCATCCAGGAAATGGAAGAGAGAAATTGAGTCAAGAGCCAGTACTAATGGTACTACATTGTCTGATGAGATGATCCAAAAATTGTCAAATGAATTTATCGCCTTCAAAAGGCAACTTCCTAGATTCAATAACCCTTATCAACAAAATTACCAAGAACAACCTGGAAGGGGAAATGATAGGAGGAATACTAACAGTAAAGCATTACAGTTAATTGGATCACCAAAAAGAATAGCTATTGAAGCACCCCCTAATAGAGGGAATATGTGCGCCTTTCATCTAACTACAAATCATGACGGAGAAAGCTGTCCTGATGTAGCCCATGCTTGGAAAAAGCATCAAACTGATTAATGAAATGCTGGAATCTCCAAAGCTGAGCCAGATTCATACTCGCATGGTGACTTTGAAAAATTTATATCTATAGTATGAGTCTGATTCTGAACAAGGAGCAACATGTTGTGCGACCATAGATGGGACTTCCTATACAGCCTTGACTAGGAGCCAAAAAGATAAAGGTCCTGCTTCTTCCCCCCAACCTAAAAATAACGAGGCGTCTGCCTCCAACTCTAAGGAAGCCAATCGAGGCATGAGAATTATAAAACCAGGTAAGGAGCAGAGCTCTTTTGACATTATTCAATTCTGTAGAGATTCTCGAATTCAAATATCTCCCATAGATTATCTCAAGTCCAATCCTATAGAATTGCAAAAATTAGTAGATTACTGTACTAAAGGGAATCAAAACCTAAACTAGAATGTCATGAATACTATAGAAAATGAGTCAATTTTTGTGGAACCCATTGAGCAAGGTGAATCATCTGTGTTAGCTACTTTCCTGAGTCAAAAGCCTGATCCATTTTATGTGTCTTTGTATATTAATGGGTGCAAGTTGAGAAATTGTATAATAGACTCTACAGCCTCAGATAACGTGATTCCATCAATAGTAGCTAAAGCTTTAGGCCTTACCCTTACTAAAGCTCATGGTAGGTGTTATTCTATGGACTCCAAGCAAGTACCTCTGGTTGGACAAATTAAGGATGCCCAAGTAGCTCTAGCAGCACACCCTGAGAAGAAGCTGCTGTTAACAATTCTGGTTGCTGATATACCTGCTAGCTATGGTTTGTTGCTAAGTAGGAGTTTTTGTAGAGATCCAGGAGGGGAAATAAAGTTAGATTTGTATTAAGCTTTAATTTCAGTGGGTAATAAAAAGATTAAACTTGTCCTGGAAGAGAAAGCTAAGTTTACAGTGCTGAAGTCAAATGATCCTAAAGCCCAAATCCTGTATCAAGAATTGGAATTTGGAAACTATATGCTATTTAAAGATGATCACAATGAGGAAGTGAAACTAGGAGAATGGGGAAAGGAATTTTCCGCCGAAGAGGACTCATCTCAAATCTGGACGCTTGAATTTGATGGTAGTTGTTCTTCGTCAGGATCTGGCACAGGTGCAATGTTAATATCACCAGATGGAATATGTGAGCCTATGGCTTATAAATTAGAGTTCATAAATATCAATAATACCATTGAATATGAGGCCCTCTTGTTAGGAATCATTTCTACAAAGGAAAAAGGCATGAAGATTTGAGAGCTCTTGGTGATGCAGAGCTTATCGTGTGCCAGGTTAAGAATCAATATTCTGTTAAGAATCACAGATTGAAGAACTATAGGAATAGAGTATGGGATGAGATAGAAACACTGGATGCATTCTCTATTGAATTTGTGTTGAGAGAGTTGAATGCCAAAGCGGACTCCCTGGCTATTTCATCTTCATTACTCCTTCCCCACCCATAATTCAAATACAAGAATTACCAAGTGGAAGTCATATATCGACTGTCTATACCTGACAATGTGGAAGATTGGCAAGTGTTCGAAGATGATAAAAATATCCTTCTCTTCCTAAAGAGTGGTGGAAACTCTCACAAAGAGGTCCAAGACAATCATAAAAGAGATCATCTAGACAAGCTAAAGATAGATAAGTCAGATATTATCCAGCTGCAAGGAAATATCATTCCGCCCCATCTAGTTACTCTTGAAAAACTCTTCAACAGGCATGACACTTTTGTGAAGGAGAAAAGAATTCAAAGAGGTCCTACTACTGGTGAGTATGAAGGAATAAATATTGGAACTGAGAAATATCCCAAAATTATCAACATTGGGAAGTATTGTACTAAAGAAGAATAGAACGAGGTCAAGAAACTCTTCCTAGAATACTCAGACATTTTCTCCTGGAGCTATGAAGATTTGAAAACTTTTATGGGTGGGAAATTCAAACATCAAATCCCCTTAAAACCTGGAGCTACCACATTCAAGAAAAAGAAAAGGAACTATAATCCCAAATTTGCGGATGCAATATTCAAGGAAGTAGATAAAATGCTTAAAGCAAGGATCATCTATCCTATACACCACTCTACCTGGGTGGCAAACATAGTGCCTATGAGGAAGAAGAACAAAGAGATAAGAATCTGTGTAGACTTCAGAAATCTTTACCAATCTTCTTTGAAAGACAATTATTCTCTTCCCAACATGGATCACTTACTGTAGATCGTAGCCGGAGCTGAAATGATGTCTATGTTGGACAACTTTTCAGGATATAATCAGATAGAAGTTGAGAAAGCAGACCAACACAAAATGGCATTCACCACCTCGTGGGGCACTTTTTCTTACTACAGAATTCCATTTGGGCTAATCAACGCTGGAGCTACTTTTTAGAGAGGCATGGACCTTTCCTTCAGTGACATGAAGAATAAAATCATTGGTATGTATTTGGATGACCTTACTGTTTTCTCTGGGAAAAGAATAGATCATATAAATGACTTAAGAAAAGTATTGCAAAGGTATTGGGAGGATGGGATTTTGTTAAATCCAAAGAAGTCATTCTTCTATGTAAATGAGGGGAAATTGTTAGGTCACATTGTCTCCTAGGAAGGTATAAGAATTGATCCAGAAAGGGTCAAATCTATTCAGCAATTGAGTTTACCTGTGAATAAAAATGGAGTAAAATAATTTTTTGGCCAGGTTAACTTTCTCAGGAGGTTCATTCTAGATTTTTCAGAAATTACTAAATGTATAGTTGATATGATGAAGGGAAATGTGAATTTCAAGTGGAATGAATCCAGTAAGAAAGCCTTAAAAAACATAAAGAACGCCATAGCCAATGCCCCGATGTTATGTCACCCTAATTACAAGAAAGACTTTGTAATCTATTGTTATTCTTCTAAACATACTCTATCAGCCATTCTCATGCAGGAAAATGAGGAGGGAGTCCAGGCTCCTATTTCTTTTATGAGCACACCTCTGAAAAATCATGAGCTGAAATACTCCCAAATTCAAAAGCATGCTTTCGCAGTTGTTAAGGCTTTAAAGAATTTTAGATTCTACATCTTACACTCACATTCTCTTGTATATGTACCTGATATTGCAGTGAAGAGCATACTGACTCAACAAGATGTAGGATGCAACAATAGAGGAGCATGGGTAGCTAAAACTCAAGAATATGATGTAGAGATCAAGCCTACAAGGCTGGTGAGAGATAATGCACTATGCAGGGCAATGGAAAAAAACCAAACAGGCGAAGATCCAGAAGCTACACAATTAGTTTTGGCGGTAAGTATGCAAGACCCCTGGTTTGAAAACATCATGTATTTCCTTACATATGGTGAATTCCCTGAAGGGATGACTTCTAAGGAAAGAAGAGAGCTGAAACTGAAGGCTTCTAAATATGTTATCTAGGAAGATAGGTTATATAAGAGATCAATTGACGGGACCTTTCTCCGATGTGTGGATAGATAGAAAAAAAAGAAGTTGTTAAAAGTATTTCATGATGAAGCCTACAGAGGACATTTCTCCTCATTATTCACCACATTCAAGATTTTGAGGCAGTGTTATTACTAGCCAGGAATGTTTTGAGATGCTTACCACTGGGTAGCAAAGTGTGAGAAATGCAAAATGTTTACTAGAAAGCCACAGTTAGCAGCATTGCCTCTGAGACCGGTGATAATTGAAGGTCCTTTTCAATAATGGGGCCTCGATTTTATTGGTCCTATAAACCCCACATCCAGTGTAGGTCATACCTACATAATCACTGTGACTGACTACTTAACAAAATGGGTGGAGGCGAAAGCAACCAAGAGGACTACTTCAGAAGTAGTACATGAGTTCATCAAAGAAAACATCCTGGTAAGGTTTAGTGTGCCTATTAAGTTAGTTATGGATAACGCAACATACTTTTCTTCTCAAGAAATTACTAAATTTTATTTTGAGTACAGCATCATGGTCAGTCATTCTTCTGACTATTTCCCTCAAGGGAATGGTCAAGCTGAATCCAACAATAAAAGCTTGGTGAATATCATGAAGAATCTTGTAGAAGACAACCAGAGAACCTGGCACAAGAAAATCTATGAAGCTCTCTGGGCAGATAGAGTGACTCCCAAAAGAGCCATAGGTGTATCCCCTTTTGAACTTGTTTACAGAGTAGAGGCCAGCCTTCCATTACCACTAGAGCTAGCAACCTACAAACTGAGAACGACAGTAGAAGATGACATATATGAAAATGGTTTAGAGAAGAGGATTCTGTACCTAAACAAACTGGAAGAAGAAAGAGAGAAAATGGTTGACCACATTACATAGCATCAGATACGAGTAAAGAGTTTGTTCAACAAAAAGAGCATACCCCAAAATTTTTTGATAGGTGACATGGTGCTGTTGTGGGACAAGTGTAGGGCACCCAAGGGCATGCACGGAAAATTTGAAACACTATGGAAAGGACCTTTCAAGATCCATTAAGTGTTCGAGAAGAATTATTTTAAATTGACATATCTTGATGGCGAAGCGCTACCCCTAACATATAATGGTCAGGATTTGAAGCTCTATCAGGTTTAAATTGAAAATAGGTAACCCCTGTATTGTACAATAGTTATGTTTAGTTCCTTCTTTTATTTTCCTAGTTAGGTTCCCTTCCTATTTTCCCTTCTTGTGTCTTTCTTTAGTATTATTGTGAGCCTCCTTTTGTTGAGCTTTGCAAAACTAGAGACTTGAGATTCCTTGCTTGGACATGTGAATGTCCAAGTCCCCAGACAGAGCCAGCTGTTGCCCCACTTTTGGTCCGCATACCTTTTAGACAAAAGTGAGTGTTTAATGTATAGTATTGGTCTTGAAAGATTCTGGTTGGTCCCGAGTCTAAGTCTAGAAAACTTTCCCTTAGGCTAGGGAGCCTTTACCCGATTTTTCCCAATTGCCTTCTCTTTTGTAAGCCGGAGGGAATCTGTATCCGAGTTTATGTTTTCATCGGGTAGGTTAAGTTGCCAATCTGGTAAAGGCAATGGTTTGAAGATTTCTAACATCAGTGTTACACACAATAGAAGTATGTAGCCGTAATCCTTCATTTTGTAGCTTGGCAGAAAATTGGGTTCGAGCTTCTCCACTAGTGGAAAAGTATCAACAAAGTACATCTTCCACCGACGACTACTAAGTGATGTCTCAGCAAGAAGTACAGTGCTAAAATGGATCATTTAGGCTTAAGAAGAGCTATTGTGTCTAGATTACACCTCTACAAGCCAAAGGGAATGATTCAATAGAAAGAAATCAAGGAAATAAGCCAAAGGCAGAAAAGCGGAAAATGACTTCTCTACTCCTACAGGCGAGTTTTGACCCACAGAGTATGTTTTCCGCCGAACCATTTAAATGAAGAGATTTCAAGGAAGGAAATATATCATAAAGAATCTGAGATATAAAGAAGGCAGATGAAATCGACACATGCCATTTTGGCATCCTGATAAACCAAATTTCTCCCCGGGCAGACTTCTGAACCGAG
This sequence comes from Thuja plicata, assembly GCA_018584345.1. Taxonomy (NCBI): domain Eukaryota; kingdom Viridiplantae; phylum Streptophyta; class Pinopsida; order Cupressales; family Cupressaceae; genus Thuja; species Thuja plicata. The sequence goes on along the minus strand of MU225606.1, from coordinate 808,876 downwards.
AACACTCCAAAAGCACTTCTCTGCCAAAGGAGAAGTGGAAAAGTGATTTTTTGCTACCTCATAAAAGTTACCGTTGCGGTTACTAAAAGTGAAAAGACATTTCTTAATGGCTTGTAAAAGAAAGGTAATTAATTCAAATAAAGCCATTTTACTTCTTAATGGGCTTTTCATTAATGTTTGGGTCTTTTCATTCATGTGGCGCGGGAAGTCAGCCATTAAACGGTAAGAATTCAAAAGTTATAAAATTAGTTGAAAGTTGTGAATGAGAGATACCATTTGTTCGCCAAATTGTTTTGAATTTGAAGTCTCATATTTTAGCTATTCCTTGTTCCCGCATCCCTAAGAGATACTTCTAATTTCCAAATATGAATCATCAGAAGCATGACTTCTAGATTCATGGGATTCAATGGTATGAACGACATTACTTCTGAATGGCATAAGATTTCAAATACATCTCTGAAGTTCTTTGACATGCAGAACTTCTAGAACAGATTAAAAGTGGACCAGATACATCCTATTATAGAGAAGTTCAAGGAGAGCAGATTAGTTGAGGCCGCTAGTTTTCCCGTGGCTGTTCAAGCCCCAGGATTGATCCAGGAATGCATCGCTCGATACAACCCAGATAGCAGGCAAATTCTCTTGCCTAATGATATGGTGCTATTATCTATAGATAGGGAATCAATCTAGAACTCGCTTTGCATCCCAGAGAAAGCTGAGTATTTAGAAATGACATACAGTCGAGTGGTGGCTGAATATATTGCCAAAAAGTCAGTTTGGAAGAAAGAGATAGTGAAAGCATGGTTTCAAGAACCCAAGAGTGCCAAATGGAAGCTGCTAAAGACATTATACGACACTAATCTAAAGACAGAGATCGTTGATATTCTGGTGTTACTCCACAAGATCAGAGGTGAGAGTGAGGCACTCAATTTTGTTGATTATCACTTCTTCCTAGTTTAGGTAATCTATTCCCAACATCACTTCATTGATTTGGCGCTTATGGTATGTGAGAATCTTTTAGAGGCCCTAGATAGAGCTAAACACCAGAATGAATTTTACTTGTCTTCAGTCCTCTTACATATTTTGGCTACACTCCAAATTTGGCCAGGTCTTCCCAGATTAGAGGAATTTCTTGATGATGTCAAGAGCTATGAATTTTCCCCTCTTTGAAATTACATAACATTTATGCTGAGTATCTTCAGGTAAATGATGCATTTACAATGAGATTGTGCAGAGAGTTACAAGGCTGTTCAGAAATAAGATTCTCCCCTAAAGCCATGGCTATCATCAGCCAATTTGGATGCTATTTCATTCAATTTAGAGGTTTCTCCTATCTTCAGCTTGCAGGTTTTGATGATTTCCCTTTGAAGGTGCCCAGGTATCCTACTGATATGATCATGCTGATCGAAGTAATGAGGAAAGCACTCCAGGTGAACTTACTCTATGCTAAGGCTAAGAAGAAGGGATATGACTTCCCCATGACCATCAAAGCTTACAGTTGCGCATCCCGGTCAGAGGTGAATGATGTTCTCAAGACATTCTCAATGAGGTTTTCTTTGGAAACCTACGATGTCTTGAGACCGCAATATGACCCAGTGAACTATGCCAGGGATGTATTTCAAATGAGTCGCACAATTCATCATGTATAGGATATTGAAGACTACTGGGATAATTGTAAGGATGATTTGGAAAGCAGAGAGAGATTCTACACCTGGTTAACTATTGAACAAATCAAGAGGTTCAATGTTAACATTGTAGTAGAGGGACTAGAAGATGATGGAAATCATATGTATGATGATACATATCTAGAGAAGATAAAGCTTACCCCTGTCAGTTCTAAACCCATGTCTGACCAAGCCATTAGTGACTTGCCGACTCTAATGGGGGTATCTACAAAAGAATAGAGCAATGAGTCGAATGGACTACAGGTCGAAGGAAGAGATCAGAAAGGAAGCCTCCTACTCAGCAAACCCCAGTAAAGGATAGTGCTGGTACTGCAACCACTTCATTGGTAATAATGTCAACCATTGCTAAAGGATCAACCCAGCCGGCGGGAGGAGGTGATGAACCTCTAGAGAAAACAATCACATTGGAGAAGACTTTTTGAGAAGGTCCACTCCCAAATATTGGAACAACAAAGGAGCTCACCAAGGATGCAGAACAAGAATGGTCGGTAAAAGTAGTCATAGTAGATGTAGCGGTTGACACCCCAACCTAGGATTCTCCTAGGAGAGGGTCTCCCGTCATAGTGGAAGTAGGTGAAGATACTCCTTCAACCATAGAATCAGAAGGAGAAGCCAGAAAGAATCAAAGGGTTTCTTTAGTAGCCAAGTTGGTGTCCTCTTCTCATACTTTAGTAAATCCATTTGCTTCAAGAGCAAAGGCTATGCCTCCAGTCATCAGGAAATTGTTCATTGAGGAGTTGGTTTCTGCCAAAAAAGTTACTAGTGTAGAGTCATGGATAGAACATACTCTGGAATGCAAGAGGAAGAGGATGGAAGAAGGGGCTTCTAGCAAAGACACTCTGTCATGAGCCTTTCAGCCCAAAGCCACTATGAGTAAGTAGAATAAAGTGAAGATAATGTCTACCTTGGGCCATGATCCTGAGGCTGGGCACTTCACCATGGAAGTGGCTAAGCCAACTAAGGAAGGTAAATTTGAAGATATGACTGCTTCAGACTTTCAGTTGTAGTCATTTGATATGGGCTTTGATCATCATGACACCAAGGTGGATTGGTGGAAATCTACCAATGTAGTGATAGAAGAAGAGCTTGAAGAGCTCAAGACTGCCAAATTTTAGCTTAAGGAAAAAGTGGCTGAGCTGACCAACTTCATCAGGCAGCTTCTCACTCCGATTGGAAGTGTTCCCAGCACCCAAACCACCTTTGACCCCAGTGCTGCGGAGAACCAAGCCATTCCGGCTAAGTTGCAAGAGGACTGACATTATGGGAAGATTGGTAAAAGGTGGATTGAGAGGCTTGAGTCTGAGGGACTAGCAGTGGTTGAGAAACTAGGTAACACCCTTCTAAGGTTGGATGTAGAGAGCAATAACATTGCTATGAACCTACAGACTCTCATGTCAAAGAGGGTGAAGTGCCAGAAATGTATAGTTATGCTGCATGTGGCAGTAAAGATGAAGACTAAAGAAGCTCTAAAAGATAAGATTTTACAGAAAGGAGATGAGCCTTTGATCGAATGGCTTCAGAGCCTAGTGTTTAATATCGAGATGATCATCCAAGCCGAAGCAGGATTGCAACAGAAAGATGTCAAGATCAAAGAAGAGTAGAGAAAATATTTCAAACTCCTCTTAGGGCTTCATATAAAATCACAGACCAGTGGTTAGGGAAAAGCAATAATCAGAGTAGCCAATATGCAGAATTCATTTTCTAGTTATTTGCATAAACTGACAGAAGATTTTTCCTCTCATCTAGACAAAATACCAGAACTCCAGCAATTGAGTGGATGCATTTTCAGAGCGACAGAGGAACTGAAAGATCAGATTGATGCCATTAAGATTCTCACCAAGGAACATTCCAGGTGGCTCATTTGATACAATAACATCCATGTCAACCGGCATGAAGAACTCATTCGAGTCATTACAGCTGTTACAACCTATAGGTCTAAAGTAGACAAGGGGAAGGAAACTGAAGCTTAAATAGATTCCCCCTTGTGCTATTTTTTGATACTATATAACATATGATCTTTCAGTTATCATTTCTAGTTGGGGAAGTTAAACCGTTTCGGTTCTCCCCCTTTCTTGTAACGGCCCAATCTAGGACTCTATATGTACTATTTCCAAAATCAATACAAAGGTCGGCTAAATTTTGGTGTGAAGGATAGCATTTTGCTAAGTCAAATTTGTATGTCTGAATGCCATTATTTTATATGTTCCATTTGCATTGCACTTATCTTTGTATTGTATTCGGATGTTTCTTTGAATTTGGATTTATAATCTGTGTTTGAACCAGAGCTTTGTATTATGATTTGATACAATTAGCAAAAGGGGAAATTAGCTATTATCTTAAGTTTGGGAAACATTCTTATGATATAGATTGATTCATTGTCATTTCATCATTAGTATTTAGTCTTGCATCTGCATTTTCAGTAGAAGTTCATGCATTACCAATTTTGGGAGTAAATCTGATTGATGAAATCTCAGAGTTGGCTAGATTCAGAGTTGATTTCGTCCTGCCTGAGCTATTTCCTGCCTAGGATTAGCTTGGTTTGCCTCTTATTTTCTTAGGTTAAGAACATACCCCTGTTAGATTTGGAAAGAGCAAAATTCACTAAAAATCATTCATATAAGGGAGCTATATTTTTAAATTTAGAGGGAAATTAGTTTTTTCAATAACAATTTTTCAACTGTTATATTTGATTGTTCTTAAGCATTTTGGGTATTTTAGAGTTAAGTTGAAAAGAACAACCTGTTTACTAACACAGTCTAAGTATGTGAAGGAGATATTGAAGACTTTCAAAATGGAAGATTGAAAACTAGTAAGCACCCCCATGATAATAGGAAGCAATCTTTCTAAAGATGATGATTCCACAACAGTTGAAAAGACTCTATACAAGTCTATGATTGGAAAACTCATATATCTTACTTAATCTAGACCTGATATTTCTGATGCTGTTGGCATTGTTGGAAGATTTGCAGCTAAACCTAAACAAAATCACCTAATGGCAATAAAAAGAATATTTAGAGACTTAAAAGGAACTATATACTATGGTTTATGGTATCCTAACTCAGAGAATATACAACTTCATGTGTATAGTGATGCTGATTGGGCAAGTTGTGTTGATGACAGAAAGAGTACATTAGGAGGAGCAGTTTCTCTCAGAGACAGATTGGTCACTTGGACAAGTAAAAAGAAGAATTGTATCTCTTAGTCGACAATAGAAGCTGAGTATGTTGCAGTAGCATTGAATTAAAGATGATTGATCAACAATGGTTTGGATCAAACAGATGATTAAAGACTTTGGTATTTAGATTGATTATCCTATTGTCATTCACTGTGACAACACTAGTACTATCAACATGTCAAAGAACCCTATGATGCATGCAAAGACAAAACACATTGAGATCAAATACCACTTTCTAAGAGAAAAAGTTGTAGACAGAGAAGTAAAGTTGGATTATGTGAGCACTAAAGAATAATTAGCAAATATTTTTACAAAGCCATTATCAAAAGATACTTTTGAGTATCTCAGGGAGAAGCTTGGAGTAATTCCCTTTCCTGAGTCTGATTAGAATTTGCAGCAAGAACATCAGTCCTTGGTGACTGATGAATGGTTGACTTCTCTACTTCTGGAGTAGTACTTGTGCCTAATGGTGTTTAACACCCTTTTCCATTGATGTCAAAGGGGAAGTATTAGTAAGGGGGAGCATATACTCTGGGGGAGTATATAGTTAGAAGAGCAGCAACAGTGAAGAGGAACTTTTGATGAGGATATTGAGAATATTTTAAAAATAAGGAAGACACTTTGAGTTGATGATATCATATGTTGCCATCAATGTCAAAGGGGGAGATTGTTGGAGATTTGCTTCTATGCAAATAATTGATTGTATTTTTTTAATTGATGACAACATATAATATATAATGGTGTTCTATATGCAATTATCAATATAGATGTCTTGGAGCTATGTGTGTTTATTTTCATGGTGTATACATGTTCTAGATGCTATGTGCATTCACGCTGAGTCAGATATGAAGTTTCAGATAAGTTATGTTAATTAGTTATGATAGTTACAAAGACTGAAGATTATCTATGAAGAGCCGACGTAATTATATTATTTCTTGAGTTTCACCTATCTTTGGGACATGCGTGTTTGTATTTATGTTTAGTTATGAGTTAAAGATAATTATCTAAAGGCACCAAACATATTCTATCAGAATCGTGAATTTGGAGTTAATTTGGTGGAGCCGACTTTGTGAAGCATTGCATCTATTCAGTTTGGGTTGTGTGATTCTAATCAGGTTGCGTGCTTGATGTGGCTGACTAAATAATTATTGAAGGGAATCCTAAAGCTGACTAAGATCACATATTTTGGGAAGATACTTATAGTAGTTCATTTGGTGAATGCTAAGTGTGAATGACAAGAATAGAGACATAAAAAAGTACAGAACAGAATGTCTTTTGTTTTGGGACAGTAGTGAAATTTCATTCATCAAGAAAAGATCTATGTGAAGAAGTGAAAGTATACAATACACTAGAACTGATCAAGACAATAGGTCTACTCAAACAGTTCATTTATCAGATATAGTGCATATCTATTTTACTGAAGGTTGCATCCTTCATCATTTTAGCAGTGAGCTTTTCGACAGTGAGTCCTCACCCCTAACAAGGTTATTTGTAAAAGACTCCTAATAGGGTCAGAACCTTAACCAAGTCACTGTACTTATTGCATTGTAAAGAACAACTCCTAACAGGGTTGCAAGATCTCCTAATAGGGATAATTATACTCAAGTACAGTTCTTTGTGGGTGCTAATTCCCACCGGGGTTTTTACCTATCTAGTTTTTTTGTAACCGAAATTGTTGTGTTCTATCTTGAGTTATCTGAATGTGTTAATGCTTAATGTTATTCTATAATTAATTGAAGAAAATATTAAACCAAATGATAACTGATTCACCCCCCCTCTCAGTTATCCCTTGGGACTATTCCAACACAGTCCCTGTTAGGAGACAAACCTTATTAGGAGTCAATAAAAATAGTAGGTTCAGTGCCTAGGCACACTGCCCAAAGAAGCTAGGTACACTACCCAAAGAAGGTTAAATCCACCCACAAGGATTCACAATCCGAACAAGTGTATATAGGAAATATACAATCCAGTGATATGTCTGATAGCAACTACCTTTTCTTGGTCAGTTCCACTGAAGTATTCTTATCAAAAAATCTTCTCTACATCTAGCAACAAAACAAGCCTCACAACGTACACTTCTATTTCCTTTTAATCTCTTCCACATATTTCCAAAATAAAAGATTACTCATATATACCTTACTATAATAATTCATTAGGTCAGCCAATTAGGCTTTCCTAATACACAAATAATTAATTAGGTTGGCTAATTAGGTTTTTTCAATATACAAATAATTGTTTAACCCCTTGCTAAGATACACACAGTACCTATAACAAGTAAAAGTCAATTACATTCATCAGTTATATTCCGCAATCCACGCTCACAATTCATGATACATGCTACATGTCTAAAGTCAGCCACTAGAATAGGTCTCCTCCAGAATACACGCCACAATTGATGTCACCAGTACTTCCACAATAATTGAGAAGTAATGAACATTATTTAATGTATCCTCTGATAATTGTAAAGGATCATATTTGTCATTAGTAGGTAACATGATCACCAAGTGATAGCATTCAGTCAAGCACAATGGACACTGAAATAGTCGTGTAGAGGACACCAAAAATAGACAAGTACAATGGTCATCAAAAATGTTAAAATGCATGTGAACACTAAAATCCATGAACACCGATATGCATTATCACTGACAGACAATTTACAGTGTAAACTGAGAGCATAGTTTACTGAGAAAACTGAAAGACAGTTCAGAGACATCGCCGAGCATAGAGTACAGAGCAACCTAAGCACCAGTCTACCGAGAGATAGTTTTATTTCTGATAAATTTGGATCTGAGTTACACGTCAGATAAAACACTTGTGTTTTATAACTAGCTTTATACTTAGCTTTAAAACCATTTCTTGAGGGACAAGTAAAGCACATGTAACTATTTTAATCAGTCTAACTGATTGTAAACATGCAAACTAAGAGATCAAGGTCAAGTTGTAAACCTTTGATCATAGAGTTTTTATTGTAAAGAGTGAAACCTAATTAGGTCAATACATTATATACATGGATGTATTAATCAACCAGAACATGAGTATTATAGTCGTAGCAAACATCTATGGATCAGGTAGAGAGTTTCATGTAGGATACAAAAGAAAAAATTTAGTTATGAAGAACACGATTCAAGACTACAAGGAAGAACAAAGGTATTAATCAATCACTATAGGTGATACATATACATTATGAATTTAAAGGATCTATATTCAGAAATTTAGGATTGCATACTATCAGGTCAACAAGTGTTTTTTACTAATCTCTAACAATTGTAGCAAATAGAAGAAATATTTTAAAACAACGAACTTAATAGTCTTTATGTAAATCTCTTAACCAAGTGCACACTTAACAGTGTTGCTAAATCTCTTAACCGAGTAGACCTAACCATTCTAAAATATTACTCCTAACAGGGTAAGATCATCTGAAGTGATCACACTTGTAGCCTTAACCAACACCTTCCATTTTGCAGATAGTGAAGCTTTGTGGGTTTCATCCCCACCACAGTTTTTACTTTCTAATAGGGGTTTTCTGCGTTACCAATACTTGTGTCATGTGTACATAGAAAATTGATGACACAAGCTATTGTGTAAGCCAAAAAATACAATGCGGAGAGTTAAAGTGGAACCTAATAGAGAAGCCTAAAATGCAAGTTATAGTGCAGACCGATGAAAGAAATTCAGTGCAACCGACAGTAAAAACTGAAGGACAGTCAGGCATGACCGAAAGACAGAACTAAAAGTCAGTTGCAGCCCGCAAAAAGTGGACCTGACTTCCATGTCAGATAAAGAAAGGGTATTATATTTATAGGATATTTAATTATTTTTAAATCCATTTCTTTAGGGGCAAGAAACATTAATGTAAGTGTTTTAATCAGTCTAACTAATTTAAAGCACATAGACTAGGAGATCTAGGTGCAAGTTGTAAACCTGATCTTAGAGTTAACATTGTTTTTATCATCAACTTGATGAAATCAATCCATCTATAAATAGATGATGTAATAATTCATTAGAATGTGTGTGGAAGAGAGAGTAGAACAAAACAAGCACATCTATGGATTGAATTGAGAATTTCAAGAACCAGAGCAAAAAAAGAAGAATTTGGTTAGCAGAATCAAGAACAAAGGAAACCGATAATCAGAGGTAATATTCAATCACAGTTAAGGTGATATTATTTTTTATGTGAACTATATAGGATCTATATAAGCAATAGGATATTGCATTTACCAGGTCAATTTGTAATTTTTTATCATTGTAAAAAGTGAAGCAAAGTGTAAGAAATCCTTTCAAGAAAGGTGAATTTAATAGTCCTATATCAAATCTCTTAACCGAGTGCACACTTAACAGTGTTGCTAAAAGATCTTAACAGAGTAGAATTTAAAAGGTCTCTACTGATACTCCGAACATGGCAGATCATCGGAAGTGATAAAAATTGTAAGGCTTAACCGGCCCCTTCCATTCTGTAGATAGTGAATTTTAGTGGGTGCCATCCCCACCGTAATTTTTACTTCCTAACAGGAGTTTTCTGCTATATCATATCTTGTGTTATGTGTCAATTATGTTCATGAATGTTTCTATGAATGATTCACATGTTTATTAATGTTATGAAATTATATAACTCTCACAAATATAGTGTAGATTAGATTGAATGGATATGCAATTGATTACAAAGGTTAATTGATTAAAGAACATGAAAAAGTTTTAGAGGTACTTATTCACCCCTCCCCTCTCAGTACTACTTCCATTAAACCCAACAATTGGTATCAGAGCCAAGTCTCTTCTTGCAAAATCTTAAAGGCTTAAGAGAAAAGATCATACAATGGAGAAGTACAAACTTGATAAGCATAATGAAAATAAAAATCTTGAGATACAGATGTTCTATGAATAGTATAAAGAAGATAGACTCAAGATGAGAGAGCTGTTGGATGAAAGGAAAGGAATGGAAACTTGAAGCAATGAAAAATATTATCAAGAAGAAGAGATTACATATTTCTTTGAGTCTTCAGGATCAAATACAAGCAAAGCATCAGATACATCAGAAGAGAACGTCACAAATCTAAAGGAGATCAATCAACATATGACACAACAAATAAAGATGCTGCAAATCGGTCAAGAGACCCAGATTGTTAGAATGATTGATGTGATGAGCTCTGCTAGACAAGATGAAACAAAAAGAACACTAGCTACTGATGATAAGAGGTAGATTATAGAGAAACTACAAGAAAAGGAGTTAGAAATTCAAAGACATGTTGTGTTGGAAATATTCAGGACTAACAGAGTTACTGAGAGGGGAGGGGTGAATCAGTAACACTTAGAACTTTAAAACATTTCTGCACATTTATATTCTTTAACCATTCATACATCTAATCTACTGCAACCATGAAAATGTAATCATTCATAACACATAACACAAAGATTGGTAACCCAGAAACCTTCCAAATAGAAAGTAAAACTGGGGTGGGGATGGTACCCACAAAACTTTGGTACAGCAGTATAAAGTTGGCCGGTTAAGGCTTACAATGATCACTTCTGATGATCTACCCTGTTAAAAGCAATTTGGACTGCTAGGTCCACCTTGTTAGAGGATTTACAAACATACAATGAAGTATGCACTC
>MU225606.1:767123-791446 GCA_018584345.1 Thuja plicata | reverse complement strand
CTCGGCATCCACTACAGTACTCGGCATCGTCATGCTCTCGGTAAGAGTAGAGGCTCGGTCCATACTAGTCCCGAAGTGTAGCTTGGAACTCGGTAGCTGTGGTGACTCGGTAAATACATTGTCACTCTGTAACCACTGGTGACTCGGTAGTAACTGTCTTCTCGGTTATCTTCAACTGATGACTCGGTGACTACCGTCTGCTCGGTAACTGCTGTTTTTCTCATATGCTCAGTGACTGCCTTACTGCTCGGTTTGAACTGTTTGATCGGTGAGCTTTACTGAATGCTCGGTATAGGCTGTGGGCTGAGTGATGAGCTCGGTAAGCATTCAAAACCGAATAAGTGTTTTCACTAAGTGCATTCACTGATGCCAAATGTATCATTATTCCAACAATGTTGAGCATCACCATGAGCTCACAAATCAAATCATTCTCATGAGTCAAGAAGAAAACAGAATGAATGTTGAACTCATTGAAAAAATACATATTATCAATGAACTAAGAGAAGAAAATGAAAAACTAAAGCATGAGGTTAGAATTCAACAACAACATAATGAAGTTATCAGAAAGACTGAAGAGAGTAATAAAAGAATGGATGATTTTTTGGAAGGACAATGAGGAGTCAACAACAACAATGGTCTAGGCTTTACCAAAAATAGAGAATCATTAAATCAATACAATCCAAAGAATGTTTATAAAAATCCAAGACCAAGAAAGCTTACATGCAAACACTGTGGAAAGAAAGGTCACACAACAAATGTGTGTAGAGGAAAAATGAAAGGTATTCCTAAATCTACACCTTCATTCATAGGATTCTATTGTAAATGTAACAAGAAAAGACATAAGGTATATGAATGTAAGTCTAAGATAGAACAACCAAAGAAGGAAACCTACATGGAAAAATAGTGTCCTACATGCAAGATGAATGGGCACACAAATCTTGAATGCTGGAAAAAGAAAAGGCAGACACGGAAGCCAAAAAGTCAAGACACTCCATATCAACTGAAGCATATCAGTAATAAATATGTATGGGACTAAAATACTTAGAAAAATTGTACAGCATGTGGAAGGTATGGTCACATTGCTGCAAACTGTATGAGACTATAAACTATAAAGTATAGAGGATGGACTAACCCCAGAATGGCATGCTTACACTGTCATGAACTTGGTCATCTAAAAAAGGATTGCAGAGACCAAATGATAAAGACAAACACATACCCCAATGGAAACACCATTGAAGATATCTAGAGGGCTAGATAAAAGATGTGGAGAAAAGCTTCAAGCAATGATGAAGCTGGAATGAGAAATACAAATGGTGATACCCCATCCAATGGATCTGATGACATCACCAACCCCACCTAAGAAGAAAAAGTATGCAACTGCATTAACCCTAAGCTATTACTTTACATCAGTTCCATAATATGATGAAATAATTCCAAATTAGCATAAGATAGATGCATCATGGTTATACTTGTTGAAAAATGTGAAAACTATGTCTTCGGGCATATATACTGAATCCCATCTGTATACACTTGAAGCAAAGACTGCCTACATTTACCGAGAGACATCGGTTATAAGAAAAGTTGTTAGTAATGACCGAGACACATCGGTAAACAAGCACATGAACAAGTTGTCTATGTTAATGAAACCTATTGGTAAAGGCTAAGTCAACTCTGACTGCTCAGAAACATTGTAAGAATGATTGATGGTAATAAAGTCTTCATCGATGAACTCAGTCTTCAAATACTGACGAGTTGGTGGGAATTTATTACACACATTTTAGGGCAATGGCTATAAATAGGGCATCAAAGTGTCTCATTTGTAACAACACCCAGAGCAAAGCAAGCAGAGGCGATTTTGAGCAGAATGAAACCAAGTTGCAGAGTGATAACGACTCGACCACCAAGCACTCCAAAATAGTTCAAAGATCTATGCAAACACAATAGTAAGTTCTATAGATTGGTAACTGCATTCTTTATGCATTTATACAGAAGCCTTAATTTTTGAAAATGACATCAACATCATGATCTGTAAAAGCTAAGAAGGCTAAGAAGGATGAACTCAAACTCATAAAAAACAATACATGTGAGGAACCCAAATATAAGATTCATCCAAAGGTTTCCTCACAACCTAATGACGCTGGTGCATTCTCACGTGTGCCAGCTAAGGTTTTGCTAGTTGAGGACATTTGATCCTTCATACACTACAAGATAGTAGAAATTGGAATGATAGAGATGGAAGAAGCTTGACAGAAGCTTTGTAATGAAGACAAAACACTTAAGGATGAACACAAACACAATGAGGTGAAAGGGCTTACCAATGCCTTAAAGTTTCCAAAGGTCTTCAAAATCGAATGGATTCGGTTAGTGCTAAGAAAATGCACAATAAAAAGTTATGGTTGGATGCACCAAAGGAAATCACCCAAGATGTCATCCATGCGGTCACCAGTTACCCCATAACTGATAAAGAAAAGGCACTCAAGCATCCACTAAAGGCAGAGACCAAAAAGATGACTGGTGCCAAATGGGATGGTGCGTGGACTGAAAGTGACAACCATAGCCAATGATGAAATTAAGTTTGGTGCATGTGTACTGGGTTATAAATTCTTCTAGGATAGTAGATTAAACAATATTTCATTAGGTGTTGTGGATACAGCTTACAAAATCATTAAGAAAGACACACAGTTAGACTTGTCCGAGCTACTACTGAATTAGTTGAAAGAAAATCTCAGGACAATCATAAATGCAAAGTCAAACACCTGTAAGTTTGGCTCATTAATCGTATGCATTTTATTTTATTTTCAAGAAAATTTCCCATCTGTTGGAGATTTAAAATGGGACAGCACCAAGCCGGTAACCATGCAAATCAATGAGCACATAGATACTCTAGGAGATAATTTTGAAACTGTCATGGATGAATACTTTAATGTATTCAAAGAATGAATGCAAAAGAGGGTAAGAATCCTCGACCAACTCATCAAGCAATTCAAGGATGAGATATACTTCATGGTCGACACATATCACACTTACATCAAACCTGTAGTAGCAAGAATAGCATGGTTGCAACTACTGGAATATGAGATCAACATTGATCTTGCAACAAAGGCAATTGATGCTGTAATCAATGAGCCACTGGAAAAAAGCAACCAAGGTTTGGCACATATGAGGAGGCCAATAAAAGAATTAAATCAGACCTAGTAGTAAAAAAGATGGTGAAAAAGAAGGACAAAATGGTAAAGAATCTCATGAAGATTCCATCTACAAAAGAACAAGAAGCTGATAAAGATGAAGAGATAGATCAAAAGGAGGAAACTGAAGAATAGGTGTCTGTCAGTAAGGATGAAGAAAATATTGACTCGTAGGAAACAAAGTCAGACTCACCACCTCCTCCACCATCAAAGAGACCAAGAACTATAGCTGCTTCAAGGACCAAAAGCCAAATGTCCAAAGAATCTACTCCTTCACCTCTTAAGAAAGGAAAAGTTAGGACATATAAGAGAAAAGCACCTGCACCGAAGAGAGGACAAATTAAGAAGGGTATAAAATTTGTCAGAACCCGAGAAGATATAGAGGATACCGAGAGAGATGAAGCTTTAGATGCAAAAAATGTCAAGGTAAAGGAACCTGACACCATTGATGACATTTTTGTTTACATTGCAAATTCTGGATCTATTACTGATCCACATATTAGAAAATAAGGGAAAATAAATCAAGAAGATCAGAATAAAATTGAAGAAGCCACGATAGCTAAGATGTATAACTTCAAATATGTACCCATATAGTTTGAAGGAAGTTACGTACCATGGGAACTCTTGGATATATTATCTGCCCATTGGACATTTCCTTTGGCAAATGAGAAACAAATCAGAGAGAGTACTTGTCTCTCTAATGATGCCTGAGTCAACAAAGGTAGAAATACATGAAATGATGGAAAAATACAAGAAAGAATTCTCACCGAAGCTACGTGCATACAAATTTATTGAAGGCAAGTTGATTGAGCCTCAAAAGGATAGTCACAATAAATGGTGCAAGATCATGAATAGGCCAGTTGAGAAAGACAGTCCCAACAAAGACCTTCAACAACAAGATGTTGATAAGGCAAACAAAGCTGATACATCCATTGACCTGGATAAAGAGGAAGATGATACAATAGGGAATAAGAATGCAGATATGGTAGATGAAATTTGGGATGATACCACAAATGACAACATTGTGGATACCAATGTCATCGACATTACCGATGAACCAGGAAAAGAAATCAATAAGGATGAAGATGTCACTGCTATCAAAGATACAACCGATGAATAAGACACAACAATTGATGGAGCGCAGGTGATCATTCTAGGCAAACTACCAATATTGATACAAGCTATCAATATCATGAAAGAATCAAGTAAATAGCCTAACAAGGAAACTCCAAAGGATGCAGGAGAAGAAGTAAATAAAGATAACACAGATGATCAGAAAAACATCAGAGATACTCAGAATGTAACCGACACTAGAAATGTTACAGAAGGAGATAAGGACAAAGATGTGTATACTCAAGAGAAGAATGAGAACACCAAGGTAGATGATGCAAAGGACTCAAATAAAGGAGACAAACCAAAAGATGGAACTCTTGAGAAAAAAGACAAAGGTGCTACTGATGATGCTAAGATGGATGTAGAGACGTCTGCAGACACCCGACGAGTTGAAACTAATGCAAAGCAGCAGAAAGATGCACAACAAGTCACATCATCAAGCACAAATGAAAATGCTGAAAAATTAGCAATGGTGCTACACTCCACTGAGTCACAAAAGAAGAAGAAGATAAAGAAGAACAAGTTGGAGGTTACACTTGATGAAATAATTGAAATACCGAAGTGTGACCCCACTACACTTGACATGGATGCACTGCAAGAATATGGAGAGATATGCCAAAGGAAGGAATTACAAGAAAAGATGAAGAAACAACATAAGGAATCAATGGTACTATAGACAACATGGGACATTCTACACTAGATTGTACCAGATGTTGATATTGATCAAATCAAGCCTATAATTGATCAACTAGCTATCCTCACCGATGCCATCACAACTCAAAACATTGATGCTGAGAAAGCTATTGAGGAGAGAGCATAAATGAAGTATCAACAAAATATTTTAGAGAACATCAGCCAAAAAGTGGCCGAAAATAAGGTAAAGCTTTCATAATTCATATCAGAATTACATCCCATTATATCTGAAGCTATAACCTTAATCTAAAAGCTAAGCACAATTGAAAAGTTCACTCAAGAAAATAGTGACAACATAGCTAAGCTGGATACAGATCTAGCAAATAGTGCTAGTAGCCTAACAACCGATGGAGAAAATGCAGTCAAAATACATTATGAAAAGATCATAGAGGTAAAATGGTTAAGGCAAAAGCTGTGGGAAGCAAAGACATGATTCAAGGAAGAAGTAACTGAGCTACAGGCTCAACTTTTGCCAAATCTCACACTGCTACAACAACATATCAGTTCTACAAGACAACTGATAGCAACTCCTAAGATGTCTATAGCCGAAATCATCTATGATATGCATGCCAAGATAACACTTGAGAAAATTGCTCTAGAAAACTTGAAGGAGAAATGGGATAAAATGATGGAAGACATGAAGTCTTCTCATTCACACATTTTTTATAAGCTCTAAGGTAATTGAACTTTGCCCTAAATATCAAATAAAGGGGGAAATGATACTTGTACAAAATATCATTGAAAATGTTATGTACATTTAGTCAGAATAGGAAAAAGGTAGATATGTATATGTA
Organism: Thuja plicata; assembly: GCA_018584345.1. Classification (NCBI taxonomy): domain Eukaryota; kingdom Viridiplantae; phylum Streptophyta; class Pinopsida; order Cupressales; family Cupressaceae; genus Thuja; species Thuja plicata. The sequence goes on along the minus strand of MU225606.1, from coordinate 785,661 downwards.
ACTTCACAAAGGGATAGTGATATGAAGAAGGAAAATATATCATATGTATAGATATACTGACATATACATAGGAGGAGTCATTAAATGACTAAGGATTATATATGTTGTATATACTTAACATTTTGTTAGTATTTTGCACATATCAGTTTTTGATACTAATGTCAAAGGGGGAGATTGATGACATTAATTTGTCATGAGTATTCAAACAACACTTTCAGAAAAGGGCAAACTGAAAGACAGTAAAGGGAAAACTGAAGATCAGATTGTAGATCACCAAAAATGACTAAGTACAGAGAAAACCGATGACACAAGGTAGTGTGTAAGACAAAAACCACAATGCAGAGAGTTAAAATGGAACCCGACAGAGGAACCCAAAATGCAAGTTACAGTGCATACTGATGAAACAGATTTAGTGCAATCGATAGTAAAAACTGAAGGACAGTCAGGCATTACCAAAAGACAGAACCGAAAGTCAGTTGAAGCCCACAAAAAGTGGATCTGACTTCCACATCAGATAAAGCAGGGGTATTCTATTTATAGGATATTTAATTATTTTTAAATTCATTTTTTTGGGGGCAAGAAACATTAATGTAAGTGTTTTAATCAGTCTAACTGATTTAAAGCACATAGACTAGGAGATCTAGGTGCATGTTGTAAACTTGATCTTAGAGTTAACATTGTTTTTATCATCAACTCGATTAAATCAATCCATGTATAAATAGATGATGTAATCATTCATTAGTATGTGTGTGGAAGAGAGAGCAGAACAGAATGAGCACATCTATGGATTGAATTGAGAATTTCAAGAACCAGAGCAGAAAAAGAAGAATTTGGTTGGCAGAATCATGAATAGAGGAAATTGATAATCAGATGTAATATTCAATCACAGTTAAGGTGATATTATTTTGTATGTGAACTACATAGGATCTACATCAAAAATAGGAGATTGCATTTACCAGGTCAATTTGTAATTTTCTATCATTCTAACAAGTGAAGCAAAGTGTAAGAAATCCTTTCAAGAAAGGTGGATTTAACAGTCCTATATAAAATCTCTTAACCGAGTGCACACTTAATAGTGTTGCTAAAAACTCTTAATAGAGTGGACTTTAACAGGTCTCCACCGATACTCCTAATAGGGTAGATCATCAGAAGTGATCAAAATTGTAAGCCTTAACCGACCCCTTCCATTCTGCAGATAGTAAAGTTTTGTGGGTGTCATCCCCACAGCAATTTTTACTTTCTAACAAGAGTTTTCTGTGATATCAGATCTTGTGTTATGTGTCAATTATGTTCATGAATGTTTCTATGAATGATTCACATGTTTATTAATGTTATGAAATTATATAACTCTCGCAAAGATAGTGTAGATCAGATTGAATGGATATGCAATTGATTACAAAGGTTAATTGATTAAAGAACATGAAAAAGTTTTAGAGGTACTGATTCACCCCTCCCCTCTCAGTACTAGTTCCATTAAACCCAACAACATTTCATGAATGTTTCTATGAATGTTTACATGCAATTAAGTTTATGTTTTGATATTACACGCATATGGTATAAAAGCAATATGGTTGGTAATGCAAGAATAGAGTATTAAGGGTTAGTTGATAAAATTTTTTAAGGGTCTTGATTCACCCCTCCCCTCTCATTACAAACCATTCCATTATTCCAACAATTGGTATCAGAGCTAGATCTCTTATTTGGAAAATTTTAAATCACTTGAGAGAAAAGATCATACAATAGAAAGGTATAAGATTGACAATAATATTGAAAATCAGAAGTTGCAGATATAGATCTTCTCAGAGCAGTACAAAGAAGCAAGAATCAAGATGAGAGAGCTACTAGATGAAAGAAAAGTTATGGCATCTCGCAACAATGAAACCTACTATCATGAAGAAGAGATACCTGATTTGTTTGAGTCATCAAGATCTACATCTAGCAATACATCAGACACATCTGAAGGAAGCATTACAAGTCTGAATGAAATCAATAAACATCTGACAGAACAAGTAAAGGTACTACAAATCGATCAAGAGATACAAATGATAAGGATGATTGATGTTATGAATAATGCTAGACAAGTTGAACAAGAAAGAACATTAGCTATTGATGACATGAGAAAGATCACTGAAAAGTTACAAGAGAGAGAAACTAAAATACAAAGACTTACTGAACAACATCATGAGATCACAAATCAAATAGTTCTTATGAGTCATGAGGCAAATCGAGTGAACATAGAACTCAATGGGAGATTGGAAGCTATTGGTGAACTAAGAGAAGAAAATGAGAAACTAAAGCATAAAGGATTCAACAACAGCATAATGACATGATAAAGAAAGCTAAAGAAAGTACAAAAAGAATGGATGATTTCCTGAATGTACAAAGGAGACTCAACAACAATATCAGTCTAGGGTATACCAAGCATGGAGAATCATCAAACCAATCTAATAAAAAAAATGTCTACATAAATCCAAGACCAAGGAAGCAGTCATGCAATCACTATGAAAAACCAGGCCACACGTCGAATGTTTGCAGGAGAAAAGCTAAAGGTATTTCTAAATCCACATCTACATTCATAGGTAAATGTTATAACTGTAACAAGAATGGACACAAAGCACATGAATGCAGATCTAATGTGAAACAACCAAAGAAGGAATCCTACCTAGATAAATATTGTTCCACTTGCAAAATGCATGGCCACACATCTCATGAATGCAGGAAAAAGAAAAATCAAGCATGGGAACCAAAAGAACAAGAAAATGCTTAACAACTAAGAAGAGTCGCTACTCATATGTTTGGGATTACAACACATGTGAAAATTGCACAACATGTGGTAGATATGGACACATAGCTGCAAACTATATGAGAAAATGGATAAGAAGGTCTATGAATTGGAATAACTCTGGAATGTCATGCTTACATTGTCATAAGGTCGGTCACCTAAGCAAGGACTACATAGAGACCTAGTGATAGTGTCAAGCACGTTTTCTAATGGGAACACTATTGAGGATATCAGGAGAATGAGAAATAAAATATGGAGGAAAGCTTCAAACAAAGATGATGTTGGACTAAGCACTGCAATTGGTGACACCTCATCCAATGGATTAGGTGATTCCACCACCCTCACTTAAGCATAACAAGTAAGTATGGAACTGCACTATACAAAGCTATATCTTACATCGGTTCCAATATACATTGATAAAATGCCAAATTAGCATGAATGGAGATGCACTATGGTATTACTTGTTATGAATTTATGAGTCCAATATTGTCGGTCAATACACACCAAGCATTGTCGGTAATCATGTAAAAAGACAATAAAGTCTTCGCTACATACTGAGCACCGTTGGTAAACATGTGCTAAGTGAAACTAAGTTATCACTTACCTCGAGTAGTGTCTACTCACTGAGCCACAAATTTTGTGTGGTGACCGAGCGACTCTGTCTTTGACCACCGAGAAGTAGGTGAAGCATTTATTTCACCACTTAGGGCATTATCTATAAAATGGAAAAAAAAAGCTCATTCATTCACCAAGCATTTAAGAGGAAAAGTATAGCATAGAAAAGAGAGAAGAAGAGTGACCAAGGAGCAACTAGATTGCAGAGAGATTCACAAGCACATTCACGGCTACTCTGATAGATTCCCAACATCTACAGCTAAGATCAAGTGAGTATCTAAGACTCACCAAGAAAATAGATCATTTACAGAGAAAACCCTAATTTCAAGAAACATGGAAACCACATGGCGAGTCTCCAAGATCAAGAATGCGAAGGACAAGAAGGTTAATCTGATCAAGAATACAACCTGTGAAGAGCCTAAGTATACATTTTGCCTAGAGGTTGCTTCACAACCTGACAACCAAGGAGTGTTCTCGAGTATACCTTCTAGGGTTTTTCTAGTCGAGGATGTCCAAGCATATATCCACTGCAAGATTGTAGAAATTAGAGATCTTGAGGTTGAAGAAGCTTACAAGTGTATGCACCCTAAAATGGTCGCATAGACTATGGGTCCCATTTATCATTTTATCAATTTATCAAATTCCTGAATCAATGCTTTGCAACATTTTCAATTCAAATCAATTTCCTTGATCAAATCGTAGTTAATTTAATTATTTCAATATTTCTTAAGGTTTGATCATTTTTTAATAATATTATTTAATTAAAAGAAAACCTTTTTTTTTATTAAATGAAATAATCTTATTTAATTAAAATATCCCCTTTTAATTAAATGATTTTATCTTATTTAATTAATATCACTCTTTTAATTAAATAATCTTATCTTATTTAATTAAAAGAAAATTCCTCTTTTAAATAAATAAAATCCCCACTTAAAGCTCTTTTTTTGATAAAAAAGAAACAAATCAAATAAAAAATAAATAAAAATCCTTTTTTCTCTACATCTTCCTAAGTGGTGGGCTTTTTTTTTGCCTCTTAATCATAGCCCTTTGATCTTGCCTTTTGAAGATTTAAAGCATATGGATCAACCAAGATTTAATCTCCACCATTGCTTTATTTTCCTTTTTTTACCTTTTAATCTCCACCGTCCATTGCTCTTTATAAGGAAGCTTCTCCTTCTCATTTGCATAATTATGATAATAAAAAAACACACACATTCTTTAGTTTATTGTTATGCTGCAGGATTGGAGAGCAATTTTGGAGGAGAATTTGAGCACTTGAGTTTGGATATTGCAACTTCTCTCTTCTTGTCTTCTTCTCTCATGCATTCAGGGCAATTCATTTACATTAATTTTGCATTCGCATTTTAGATTAAACTCATATTTTCTTTCATAGATTAATTTTGCATTCGTATTTCTTTTCATAGAATAATCATGCATTGTTATCATATAGATTAATTCTATTATCATATAGATAAAATCATGCATTATCATATAGAATCTCTCATTTTATGGTGTACTTGCAGGGGCACAAACTAGGTCAATCTAAGGGCCTCCATCAAACACCGTTGCACTCCATGAATAGAGAGCTATGAGTCACCATTTGAGACCTCATTCTTGAGTGATCTTGGATATAATGATTCATAGAAGTGTGACACATTTTTAACACACATTTTTGGCGCCCACCATAGGGCAGAATATCCATTTTTATCATCACATTTAAAAATTTCTTCTATCTTCTGTCTATTATTCTCTCAGTATTTTTAAAGCTTTCATTTTGAGCCAAATTTGACCCCACCATCGCGTTCAGATCGTCATTTCGGTTGAAAACGACTATAAACTTGCCCATATTTAACAAAAGTAAAATTTGTGGCAAATATTTTTGCCCAAACAAACTTGCATGGAAATCGATGCAAATTTTAGATCATCTCTGCACGTAGCCCGAGGCAGATTTTTGAAAAAAAAATCTGAAAAAAAAATTAGATTTTTTTTATTATGTTAAATTTGACGGTCATATGACCGTCAAAATCTGGGCCTTCTGTGATGGCCCCCAACCTGTCAAATTTAAGCTCGCAGTCTGCTGACGTCAGCAGGGTTTGAAAAGTCTTTGCCTTCACCATTGGAGTTTTTGAAATTGTAGTCTAACTTCAAATGATCATATCTTGCTCATTTTAGGTCCAAATTAGTGCAATGTTTTTTTTATTTTGGGTAGAATTGTCTAAAGATTTCTGGGTTGTTCTTAGTTTTTAGAATGTAGTCATAGATTTATCAGAAATTGCAGGTTTTCATCACTATACCTGTCTAATCCTCTATTTTGCATCTTCTGAAGCCTCGTATGGGCTCATATGGTAACATTTTTGAGTGCAACTTTTTTTGAAAGTCCGTGATTTTTTATCTACTTTCTGAATATGCAATCAAATTTCTAATTTTATAATTTTTATAATGCTGACCAATCTTTGGCTTTGTTGTTGTTGATGTTTATCTTTGATTATAGCCTAACAGTGGTTTGCAAGACATTGAAAAAGAAGAATCAAACAAAGACTACTAATGAAATCATCTTGCAGGTTGCCTTGATCGATAGTGCGCTAAATATTGTGCTTGCATTTTATTTTATTTTATTAAAATAGGAACCCACATGCAGGACTTCTAAAATAAATTTCTATTTGGTATTTTTAGGAATGAAAATAATGTTAGGAAACTATGCTCTCATCCTTTTGGGATGATCAGAATCCAGAAACATTATTGTCATTTTCTTATATGTTTGAAGTGTCTTTTGGATTGTAATCCTAAGAATTATATGAGCGTATCCTCTCCCCCCGCCTTTGTGGATCTTGGGTGTAAGAGAAACTCATAATTCTTTTAGCATGGCTACCTCCCAAGTGCTTTAATAGAGCTAGTGAGAATGGATTTCCCAACCAGTAACAGGCTAAAGCCAAGCCCCTCCAAACCGATATATAAAAATGTCATTGTGATTAGTCTCACAGTGGACAGATGTGAATTTGTTGTGGCAACCAAAATCTCCTCTAGTACCCTAGTGGTGTGTTAAAGTCCCTACATTGTTAAGGTGAAAACCTTGCTTTGAAAGGATTGGGAGAGCCCCCTTAATTGGGAAAATGACTTGATCACAACCACCTGAATGGATGCCTTGACTACAAATTTTATTTTAGTGACCAAAAACCCTCTATCTGTTGGCACGGAAGGTCAAAGAGCGACTAAGAAATCCCACATTTTCACGACTCTTAGTAGAGAAAATAGTCCTTTGGGAAGAAATTCTCTTGGGATTCGAAGCTTGGTGTGCCTGAGAAGTGAGTGTACATGTAAGAAGGATCTCGTGCCTCCAAGCTTCTAAGTTGTCTGCTATGAGTAAGCGTGGTTGAACTTTGGTTCAAGTAGGAATTCAATAGATATTGTCCTGGCTTACCTAGGTTGTGATGTGACTATTTCTTTTACAACAAACAATTTACTTGATGTGTCTTGCGTGAGTGAAATATCAAAACATACACCCAAACATTAAGACAAACACCAAAACAATCAACAAATCTATATTCTTAAGTGTCAAACTGTCAACTTGCTCATTTTTGCTATCCTGTTATTTTTCAGTCTTCCTAGGTTGATCTAGAATAAATTAGGTCAATTACCCCACTGTTAGAAGCTTGTTTACACTTTGGATTCTTGCATTTTGACCTCTTGAACTAGTAATCTTTAGTTTCACAAGTGACCTTGCTTGGAGTTGGTGAGCTAGAAATTGTCCTTGTTGAGAAGATAAACCTTTAGATCCTTTGTTAACACACTTGGAGAGTCTTAGTAATCTCTTTTCCATTCACTTCCATACAAAATTCAAATTCAATCAATATAAATTTGGTAAATCATCCTCCTGATCAATATGTGTTAGGGTATTCACCTATTTATTGGGCACCTCTATGGCAGTGTTGGTTTATACCTCTTGCTAAATTCTATCTTATCACCTCTCTTTTGGAGAAGTGAGTGCTTTTACTATCCTAGTTTGGTACCAACATTTATTAGGGTCATCCTATCACCTAGTACCTTTTCTTTCATGCCAGTTACAACAAGATATCAAGTAAATCAAGGAAAGCAATCTCAAGTTGTTTTTAACCAATTACCCTTAGTTCAAACTCGCCAAAAACTAAAGGGAAAAGAACCCATATTTGATCAATCACCTAGGAACAATTCTAAAGTTTGGTTTGACTCCAAGAGTCACCTTAGTGAGTTGAGTACCCCCTTATCATCATCTCATTTGGATATGGATATGAGTTACACATTGACTCGACGAGATAGGGAGGATATGGATAAACATCTTGATGATATATTTCAGAAACATAGAGATTCCATTCCAGTTGGCCGTTCCTCTCATGGACATCAATCAGTCTCACCCCTTATCTCAACTAGATATATGGATGCACACCAAAGGGTTGAAAGAGATAAGTGACGAGCCTATCAAGAAGCACAATTGCATCATGACAACCAAAATGATGAGCCTTATGATACTTGGGTGAACACAACATATACCAATGACTTGTTTAGACATTCAGGACCAAGTTCACCGCCCAAAATTACTTCAAGATACATGAGTGAAAGACTCGAGAGAATTGAGCATGAAAAGAAAGCCTTCCTAGATGGACAAGCTAAAAAGGAAGAGCAATTTAGACTCCTAGAGTTGGAGAGAAAATTTTTGTTGGAAATGGAAAGGAAGGCCTACCAAGAAGAGCAAGATAGAATCTTGGCCCAACAATACAATGATCAATTCAACAATATGCATGTTGGTGGTGGAAATAACTCTCCTCCATCCACCCCTCCTAAGACTCCCCAAAGTAGAAGATGTTCAAGAACACCTTCATGATCTCCTAGCCCTAGAGGAAGAAGGGCCTCAAGAAATGATCAATATAGGAGACAAACACCTCCTAGGAACTCAATACAACTATCACAACATGCTCATCATGGTTCACAATATGGGGGTAGTAGTTCAAGTTTTGACCTCATCTCCCAAGACTTCATGAAAATGCAACAAGAACTACTTTTACAACAATATGTGGAGAAATATTTAGAGCAAAACAAAGACAAGTTCCTAGAGAGTTTAATCAACAAGGGTGCTAGAGTCCCTTACAACTTTGATGTGGACAAAAAGATTAAGAATCAAGGCCCATCTCAAGAAGAGGAAATCAAACAACTTAAGAACATGATGGAGAATATTTTATCACCCAAGAATTCATTCTCACTAGATTCAATTTGTCCTAATCCTTTGGACAAAAGTATTAACATGAAAGAATTCCCTAGAAAGGTTGAGATCCATTAATATGACAAATATGATGGGAATGGAGATCCACATGATCATGTGCGCCATTTTTATACCACAAGTTTTGAGTTCCATCAAGATGACCCATACCTCATGAGATTTTTCCCAAAGAGTCTTAAAGGTCAAGTGATGGAATGGTTCACCAACATAACTCCCCCCGTTAAGACTTTCAAAGAGCTTATTCACAGATTTGTTCTACACTTTGCATACAATCTTTCAAGATCAATCACCATGTTGGACTTATGCAATTTAAAGAAAAATCAAGGGGAATCCTTTGTTAATTTCCTGCAAAGGTGGAGACAAAAATTCTCTCGCTACTCTAGAACCATTCCTGAAAATGAAAAGATTGATATCCTTGTTAGCAACTTGGTTCTCGAAATGTGGTATAAAGTTAGGAAGATGGTTTTTGATTCCTTTGACACCATGGTTGAAACCGCATGTAGGATTGAAGATATTTTAAAAGAACAAGGACTTTTGACCAAATATGGAAACAACAACAATGGTCAAAATAACAACCCTACCAAGGATAAAGGGAAGAACTCACATTGGAATAGGAACAAACAAGTGATTAATGATGGGGTTGTGGACTCCTCCCAACCTAAAGATGAAACTGTGCTCCACTTGTCTAGTGCTATTCAAGCCATGAAACTCAATGCATCTAATCAACAAGAGAACAAGCCAAGATACCAAGATAGACCTAAGAAAGAGAGATGTCAATTTGCAAGACTTGGTGATTTGTATGAGGATATCTTGAAAACACTTATTGCTAACAACCTTGCACATCCTCAAGATCCTGTGAAGCATTATATACCTGATGTTAAGCCACATTGGTGGGATGAGAAAGCTTTTTGCAAGTTTCACAATGGCATTGGACATGATATTGAAAACTACTACAAACTTAAGCATCTTATTCAAGATCTCATTGACAATGAAAAGCTTAAGATAGATGTATTGAACACCAACGACGATCATAAGGCATTCAAAGAACCATTGCCCAAGTATGAGAAGGGGAAACCTCTAAACCTAAGAATGGCAAGGCTGAGGTCAATTATATTTATACAGATGCAGAGACTACTATCAACATGCTTCAATTTGTAGAAGAAAATGTCAACATGAGGGGTAGAGATCCCTATGGTTATGATCAAGGCATGGAATTTCCTCCTATCTTTGATGATGAACCTGTTGTGGTGCTAAGGGGTCCTAACTCTAGAATGTCGTCCCAAACACTTAATGCTATCACATGAAGTCAAGGTCCCATTGTCATTAGAGGACCCAATTCAAGTCAACCAGGTAAACCAACGCAAGTGGCATCCAAGAATGTCACCTTAAAACTGATAGTTGATCCTAAGTCAAGTTACAGCCTTGTTGATCAGTTACAAAGAACCCTAGCTCAGATTTCCATCTTTGAGCTCTCAGAGTTTTCCCTGAGACATAAGCAAGTCCTTGAGGATGCTTTGCGTATGGAAAATATCCCCAACAAATTAGATGTTGATCAATTCTAGAACATGGTTAACCATATTACTATCCCTCATTATCTTATCTTTTAAGGGGATGATGATAAATCTTTGAGTCACCCGCACAATATCGCCCTTCATATTGAGGTCACGATCCACAAAACCTGTGTCAGGCGTGTGTTGATAGATGGGGGTGTTGGGTTTAATATTTGTTCTTTGAGTCTTTTTAAGAAGTTGGGTTATTTAGAAGAAGTCATAGATACCAGAAAGAAGATCACTATCAAAGCCTATGATGAGGCAAAAAGAAGTTCCAAAGGATTGGCTGTCCTTCTTGTTAGGATTGGCCTTGTTGAAAAAGATATTTTGTTCCAAGTAGTTGACGCTGGTCCTCTTGCGTACAATATCTTACTTGGTAGACCATGGATTCATGATATGCAAGTAGTGCCATCTACTTACCATCAATGTGTAAAGTTCCCCTACAATGGAATAAAGATTTGTATACCTGGGGATAACACTTTATCTGTTAATTCAATTTCAGCAGGGGCTCATGTTCCCCTCAATAGAGATGTAGAAGATTTTTATGCTACCTTAGCTGAATGCAAAGACAAGATTAAATCAATATACCTTGGCATGGGGGGGTATCAACTCAACTCCCTCACAACATTACCAGTTTTTCTTAAGTCTTATGGAAAGCCTTCACAAGAAAAGAAACCTTCGTCTTCAGCTATGACTTTATTTGGAACATTTGTAGAGTCATCAGTGTCTATCCAAGATGAGAAAGAGGAGACATTTGTTAGAGACTGGATCTATAGAGAAGGAAAATACATGCATAATGAGAACTTCTCTCCCTCTCCTAAGACTTATGGAAGAGGGTATACTTTTGTCAAACAAATGGGCTATCCTGAATATGGCCCTCTTAATCATAATCTGGATGCTAGATTCAAATTGCTTGATCATGCTCTTTTTGGAAGCAAGTCTAAGAAGTCAGTTGGCCTAGGATTTGAGAATTACAACAAGCACACTAATCCTCTCTTTGAAAAGGTAGATAGTGACAATGAACCATAGTATGTACCTAATTTGACAAATCAGCAAGATATGTGTGAAGATTGTATCCCTTCCACTCATCTCCTTTTGGGAGATTCAAATATTCCACTCATCCATACATCAGTCGCAACTTTAGAACAAGATGAATTTGATGAAATTATTTTTCCATTAGTATACTTAGAGGAAAAAACACAGACAAAAAGCATTACTGGAAGACAACAAGCATCACCGGTGAACCACAAGCAATATCGGTGAAATGCAAGCATACCCGACAGGACAAAGAATTTTGACAAAAATGCTAAGTATAAATGTGACAAGCATCACCGACAAACACAAGCATTACCGGCGACACAGTTTCCAGAATCAACCTAACAGAAACAGACAAGCATACCCAAGGACATGTTCAGAGAAAGGAACACCGACGACCAAGAACATCGACCGTCAGAACCGACAGTCAATAAAAACGCAAATTGTGGATCTGATTCATACACGGTGGATAAGACAAAGTTATTCTATTTTTTAGAATTTTTTTTTGTTTTTTATGGTCATGCAAGCTTTATGTAAATGCTTTAAAGCATCCTAACGGATCTAAAGCATATCTAACTACAGATCAAGATCAAGTTGTATATCTTGAATCTAGAGTTAACGCGCGAATGCATGAATCAAGAATTGAACCTAAGCTAGTATAAATAGATGTTCATACTCAATTGTGAGTACATGAATTCTTTATAATTGATAGCCACGAAGAGCATCTAAGGAGTAGAAGGTAGAATTCATTCAAAGATCAGAAATATAATACATCATTTATCAAGAACACACAGAGGCTACCGACGAGCAGATAAAGGTAATACTCAATCATGAAAGGATGATTAATAGTATTTTTAGAGCTTTATAGGATCTGTTATCAGCAATTGAAGATTACAATTTATCATTAGATCAAATAATTATGTAGTTGCATTCTAACAAGTGCATCACATCTAAAATCCTTTTGTAGAAGGTGGACTTAACCATCCTTTATAAATCTCTTAATAGAGTGCACACTTAATAGTGTTGTTGAAAGCTTCAAATGAAGTAGATCTTAATAGGTCTCTACTGTAATACTCCTAATAGGGTAGGTCATCAGAAGTGACCAAAATTGTAAGCTTTAACCGGCTCTTCTTATCTATAGATAGTGAAGTTTGTGGGTAACAATCCCCATCGCAGTTTTTACTTCCTTAACAGGAGTTTTCTGCTATACCATATCTTGTGTTATGTGTTATCAAATTTCATGTATGTTTCTTTTAGTGTTACACATCAAATGGAATGTATGATATGATTTCATATGCATAAAGAAATATGAATAGATAGATAAGTTATTTTACAAACTGATGACTAAGGGTGAATGGGCTAACCAAGAAAAGTTTTAGAGGTACTAATTCAGCCCTCCCCTCTCAGTACAAATTACCTCAATATAATTGCAACAATTGGTATCAGAGCTAAGTCTATCTCTTGAAAATCTTAAAGACTTGAGAGAAAAGATCAGAGTGATGGATAAGTTCAGACTAGATATGACTATTGAGAATGAGCAGTTACAGATGCAAATAAACTATGAGCAATATAAGGAGGCAAAGATAAAGCTAAGAAAAATTCTTGATGAAAGATAGATTATGGAAACCAGGCTGAATGAGAAATACTACAAATAAGTGGAAATACAAGAGTACTTTGAAACAACAGAATCATCATTGAGCAAAGCTTCAGATGCATCAGTTGAAGAGATTACAAGTATGCAGGAGATCAATCTACATCTGACAGATCAAATCAAGATGCTGCAAATTGGCCAAGAGACTCAAATGGTAAAAATGATTGATGTTATGAATGATGCAAGAAAAGCTGAAAATGAAAGAACACTAGCTATTGATGACAGGAGGAAAATTACAGAGAAGCTACAAGAAAAAGAATCATAGATTCAAAGACTCACTAAGCATCACCATGAGGTCACCAACCAGATTATTCTTATGAGTCAAGAAGAAAAAAAATTAAATATAGAACTCATAGAAAGAATATAGACCATTGGTGAACTAAGGGAAGAAAGTGAAAAATTAAAGTATGAAATCAGAGTTCAGAATCAACACAATGAACTGATCAAAAAGGCTGAGGATAGCAACAAACAGATGGATGAATTTCTTGATGGACAAAGAAGAGTCAACAACTACACAGGATTAGGGTACAATGAGAATGGAGAATCCTCAAATCAACCTGATAAGAGGAATCCTTTCACAACCCCAAGATCCAAGAAGCTGTCATGCAATCACTGTGGAAAACTAGGCCACACCTCAAACATCTGCAGAAGAAAAATGAAAGGTATTTTTCAAGCACAATCTACTTTTATTGGTAATTGTTATAAATGTCAAAAGACAGGACACAAGGCACATGAGTGCAGATCCAAAGTGATAAATCCAAAGAGAAAAACCTACATGGAAAAATATTGTCCTACATGCAAGATGAATGGGCATACACACAAGGAATTCTGGAAGAGGAACAACAAGACATGGACTCAGAAAGAGACTGATAAAAGCTACAAACCAACTAGAGAGGGTAACTCATATATTTGGGAATCTAACACATGGGAAAATTGCACAGCATGTAGAAGGTATGGTCATATTGCTGCCAACTGTATGAGAAAATGGACCAGAAGATCAAGAGGATGGTCCAATCTAGGTATGTCATGTTTACACTGTCATAAAGTTGGACATGTGATAAAAGATTGCAAAGACCGATTGATAGACACAAATACTCATCCCAATGGAAATACCATTGATGACATCAAAAGAATGAGAAACAAGATGTGGGTAAAAGCCACAAACACTGAAGGTGCTAGTACAAGCAATGCAAATAATGACACCCCATCCACTGGATTCGGTGACATCACTACATCTAACTAGATTGCACAAGTAAGTATGGAACTGCATTATAAAAAGTTCTATTATGCATCAGTTCCATTATACATAGTTCATATTTTTATATAGGCATGAATAAAGATGCAATATACTGTTACTTGATAATCTACTATAAAGCAACCATCAATTATTGGGCACAATCTGCATCGGTGAACACACACAGAAAAGACATGCAATACTTACTGGAATGTATCACTCTTTACACAAGTTGTGTGTAACCCGATGAGTATTGGTATACACTGAATCTAGAAAAGTTGTTGTCGCAATATCACCGACGATAATCGGTAAAGTCTTTGACACTGCTAAGCTACCCCGACACTTTGCAAAGACACCGGAGGAGTTGTGAATGTATTTACCGATGGAGGCAGTCTTCATAAACCCATGAAGCTGGTAAGCATTAATGACAACTTAGGGCACCAAAAAGTATAAAAGCCCGAAGGGTAAGCTCATTTTCGCACCTGCGATTTTCAAGCAGAGCAGAGCAGAACAGAGTGATTTCGAGAAAGTTTAAGAAGTGACCTAGCAGAAGTCATTTATTGAGCATACAGATTCAAGGGAGATCATAGAAATTTAGTAAGCTCATTCACTCACTGATAAGCACTATTTTAATTTACAGAAAAGCCCTAAAATCTCAGAAATGATGGCATCGACATCTAGGGTAGAGAAACTTAAGGATGAGAAGAAGAAACCATTTAACCTTGTTAAAAGAGGGGCATGTGATGAACTGAAATATAAATTACATCCTGAGATAGCCTCTCAACCAGACAATTCTGGAGCATTCTCCTGAATCCCAGCTAGGGTTTTATTGGTCGAGGACGTTAGGTCCTATATTCACTGCAAGATCTCAGAGATAGGAGACCAAGACCTAGACAATGCCTATAAGGCACTTTGTGATGATGGTGGCAAGCTCAAAGAAGAGCATAAACACTTAGAAGTGAAAGGTCTGACAAATGCACTTAATTTCCTGAAGGTTTTTAAAATAGAGTGGATTAAGATTGTTCTAAGCAGATTACATAACAAAACTTTGTGGTTGAACAAGCCAAAGGCTATAACAAAAGATGTTATACACACAGTGATAGGCTATCCAACCATTGACAAACCTCAGGCTCACAAACATCCTTCTATTGCAGGAGTGGAAAAGTTAACCGGAGCTAAATCTGACAAGAGGGCACTGACGGCAAACACTATCACTGACACAAAGCTAAAATTTGGTGCTTGCATAGTTGGATATAAGATATTTCAAGCTAGCAGAATGAATAGTTTCTCTAGCACATCAATGAGCACAGCCTGCAAAATCATCAAACTAGGGAAGAAGAAGGATCTAGCAGAGATCCTATTGCATCAATTTGAAGAGAACATGTGCACCATAAGGTCCTCAAGGACAAACACATGTAAGTTTGGTTCTCTTATAATGTGTATATTCTTCTACTTCAAAGAGTAATTTCCTTCAATTAGAAAAGTAACATGGGACACTAGCAGACCCATTACCATGCAGATTAATGAATACATTGAAACACTAGGCACAAATTTTGACAATGTTATGCATGAGTACTTTAAGGCAATTAAGGAAGTGCTACAAGCAAGAAATAGAATTCCTGAAAGTCTTATTGAGGAATACAAAGATGACATTTGTTTTATGGTGGATATTGACTTCACTTACATTCAAGCAGTAGTCCCAAGAAAATCTTGGCTAGAAAAACTTGATTATGAGATCAAGACTGGGTTAGCAATAGAAGCAATAAAGACATTATTGAATGAACCAGTTGACAACAAACAATTGAGATTTGGCACATATGAAGAAGCCAAATAGAAAATTAAATCAACACTTGTTGTCAAGAAGGCTGTAAAGCAGTCTAAAAGGATGGTGAAAAATATAAAGAAAAACTTGAACATATCGTCTGATGGAGAAGATGAAGAAAAGGGTCAGGAGGAAGAATAGAGTAAGGAGGAAGATAACAAGGAACAAATTCCCATCGGTGAAAAAACAAAGCAACAAGAATCAGAGGAAGAGAAATCTAATTCACCACCTCCTCCTCCAACCAAAAAGTCTAGAACAAGAAGCCAAATGGCTAAGGATACCAGTCCTTCACCTATGGTAAAAGGCAAGGTGTACAAGAGGAAACCTACACCTACAAAGGTTAAACCACCACCTAGGGTACCTGCTAAGAGGAGAAAGTATATTCAAACAGATGAAGAATTAGAAGATATAGCAATGGATGAACCCGACACTATCAGACGAGCAAAGGAAAAGGCAAAGCTTACATCACCATCTGAAGACATTAATGACATATGTAAGTACATTTCTGAAACTATATCTGTTGGACACCCAAAGATCAAAAAATGGTTAAGATGGGATGCAGAAGAACAAAATAAGATTGAAGATGCACTTATTGCTAATATGTGCAGACATTATTATGTCCTACACTTTGAAAAACAAGATGTTCCACAAGAAATTTTGGATAAGATATCCTTTAGATTCACTTTTGCACTTCATGAGGAGAAGAGGATAAGAGAAAGAGTGCTAGTCTCTCTTATGCCTCCTGAATCAATGAGAGAGGAAATCAATGAAGTCATGAAGAAATATACAAAGAAATTCTCACCTAAACAGAGAGCTTACAAATTTCTTCAAGAGAAACTTATAGAGCTGGAGGAAGACACTCACAAAATGTGGAGTGGTATACTAAAACCTGCAGAGAAAAATAGTCCTACAAAGGAACCTATCAACACAATAGGTCACTCAATAGTTGAGTTGGAAAATGAAGAAGTACAGATCACAGGTCAGAAAAAAATAGATGTTATAGATGAAGATTGGTCAAAAGATGGCCAACATGATCAAGCACTGGATAGTCCCATCCACATTAACTTGGAGGATGAAGAAGTTACCAAAGTGGACCTCACAATTAAAGGTAACTTAGATATGGATATGAATGATGATTCATGGTTAGACAACATTGTTGACACCATTACAGGTAAAGACCCTATAG
Source organism: Thuja plicata (assembly GCA_018584345.1). Classification (NCBI taxonomy): domain Eukaryota; kingdom Viridiplantae; phylum Streptophyta; class Pinopsida; order Cupressales; family Cupressaceae; genus Thuja; species Thuja plicata. The sequence continues at coordinate 768,538 of MU225606.1, read as the reverse complement.
CAAAAATCCAAAAAGATGAAAACATAAATAATACTGCAGAGGGTAAGACAGATGAACAGGACAAAGCTATTGACACTGCAACTGTCAATATGCCTACAAATATGACTATATTGATAGATGCTATCGATATATAGTCCAGCAAGGACAAATCATCTAAGAAAGATGATGATATACCCAAAGATATGGGTACAGATGAAAATAAAGGGGCATCAAATACTCCAAAGGATACCGACACAGAAATAAAGGATACCACCGATGAAAAGAAAGAGCAAGAGACAGAGAAAACAACAAAGGACACATCAAAGCAGATTGAAGAGAAAGGAAAGAGTGAGGATGTAAAGAGAAATGAGGAGATGCAACAAAAGAAAGATTCATCTGTTGACACACCCAAGGATCATGAGGAGACATCTTCACAAAATCGGTCGGTGATCACAGAACAGGTACAAAAGGATGCCTCAACCTCTTTACACTCACCAACAAAATCTACACAATAATAGGCTTTGCAGATGGTATTACATCAATCTTCCATCACCAACCAGCTAAAGAAAGAAGAAGAAGAAGAAAATAGTAAAGAAAGACATATTGGCTGTCACACTAGATGAAGTCATTGAAGTACCAAATTAGGACATCACCACTTTGGACAGTGACAAACTTCAAGAGTTTGGAGTGCTCTGTCAACGAAAAGCCATACAAAATAAGATGATCAAAGAACACAGAGAAAATATGGCACTTGAAAAAGCCAAAGAAATACTCCAACAACTGGTTCCTGAAGTAAAAATTGATGAAAATTCTTCAGTTAAGGAACAAATTGCTGTTCTTACCGACGCTATCACAGAGCAAGGGATAGAAGCCGACCAAGCAATGGAAGAACAAGTAGAGAAGAAATATCAATACAAGCTAATTGATAAGATAAGACAAGAAGTGGCATTGAACAAGGTTAAACTCTCAAAACTTAGTGATGAAATGGAACCAATGATTGCAGAGGCAATAACCTTAATTCAAAAGATGTGCACACTTGACAAATTTGCAAAAGAGAACAGTGAAAAACATACATAAATTGACTTTATTGTCACTAAGAGTGCACAAAGCCTAACCTCAAATGCCGAGAGCATAAAGGCACACCATGACATAGTAATTGAGGCAAACAGGCTAAGACAAGAAATATGGGATGCTGAGACACAATTCAGAGGAGAGATTACAGAATTACAAGACACATTTTACCAAATCTCACAATACTTCAGCAACATATCTCAGAGGTTAAAAGTATGATAGCAACCCTAGAGATGTTTGTCATAGACAACATCTATGATATTCATGTAAGAATTTCACTAGAGCACATGGCTCTAGAAATGCTGAAAGAAAAATGGGAGAAAATGATGGAGGAAGTCAAATCCTCACATTCCCACCTTTTTGAG
>MU225606.1:725734-738610 GCA_018584345.1 Thuja plicata | reverse complement strand
AAGAATACTACAAATATCAGACTACCTTTCAACCCAATGAGTTACAGACTTAGACACAAAATATACTAAGGACAGAAAAATGTCACGAAGCACGCTTTTCTGAATAAAAATGGAACTGCCTACAAAAATGCAACCTTCTGCTATATATAGGGCTATGACCATCTTGGGATCCCTTAGGATGCAACAAGCTTCGGATGATCATGAAAACCCTAACCCTAAAATAGAGGAGAGAGGAAAAGAGAGAGAGAAGGCGGTCGAGAAAGACCGAGTTAAAACAGATATTCATGGATATTTTCCTGACCCTCTCGATCTGTCAACTGGAAAATCCAATTTGGTAGACGGGGGCTAGTAACATTTATGTTTACTCTGAAAGTCATGCACACCTGTTCAACTATACTTCTCTATAATAACTGCCTCTCTTGTCCGTGAACAGTGCATGGCCAAGTGTTCTCCTTGTCACCGCCTAAGACCTCTTCTCCTTTCTCTTGGTACTTCTGGAAACTCAGTCATAACTCTTCTCTTTCCTGCAACACAATGAATCTCGTCCTATTCACCGACATTGAAACAAATCTATTCAAATGTCGGTAGACTGCTCTGTGCATGACCCCTGTGACTAGAAACCCCTCTGATCAAATCTGGAACACGAGCACAGAGAAACCATGGCTGTCGAGCGTTCACAGTGCCAAATCTGTCGCCAGAATTTCAAATTCAAAATCCTGCAACCTAGCGACCAACGGCTAGTCTCCTTTTCGCGAGAATCAGTCCTTAATCATGGTTATATCTCACGACCTGGTGACAAGGTATCATTTAAATCCTGCTAAACCCGAGCTACTTCTGGCGACATCCTGACTGTGTAAAATCGAAGTCGCGAGGAGATTTTCTTAACTCACCATTCCTCTAGCGACCCAGTGGCTAATTGTTACCTTTAACCGTCACGGCCTGTCGCCTGATCGCCAGAAGCTCATGCCTCTTTTCGAGATAACATGACAGCCTTCAGTCGCTGAGTCGGGTGATCCTGAGTCTTTACCTTTAACTTGAAGCACGTGCCCTTTTCTGTTTATGGCGACCTCGCGACATACCTTAATCGCCTAGTCGGAAGGACTTTTTTCCTGGGGCACTTTTATCACCAGACCTCGCGACCACCTTCAGATCACTTTACTTCTTCATCGAACGGCTATCTTTTAATCGCTTTAAAACTGGGCATACCCTTAAATTATCCAGCGATCCCGCGACTGAGGGAAAACATACCTTAGTCTCGTTATCGCGTGATCCTCCTCCTTCATCAAGCGATCAGGCGACAACCACTAGCTCCGTGATAGATGTCATCTTTTCTTTTTTCCATGTAACCCTTTCTGAACAACTGAGTCATCGTCCCTTTTCTAGTGACAACCCGACTGAGTATTTCTACTAACATCAAACAGTTAGTCGCTGAGTCGTGACTGTTATCCACTAACCGCCAAATATCACGAGACCACGCGACTGAAGAAAGAACCTAACTGTTTGACTAAGCTGATCAAGCGATCATGCGACATGAGGTAGGCGCAAGGTCGGGAGACACAAGGGGAATATTCCAAAAGATCACCAGACCACGCGACACAAGGAAAAGCGAAGTCGGGAGATAGGAAAGAATATTCGCCCAGGCTGAAGCGATCAAGTGACATAGAAAAAAGCACATGCTCTTAAGTGGCTAAAAAAGGTAACAAGGAAATATAACGAGCGAAGGCTTAGGGTTTATTACATCATTCGCATGAAAGACTGAGGGTTTACAGGGGTTCTGAGGGTTTTAGACATGAAGCCTGGAAAACAAGACAGAGGAAACAAGACAGGGCAAACCAGGTCAATTGCACAGAAAGGGAAATTGGGCAACAGGTTTCATCCCCACCGTGATTTTTACCTTCTAACAGGGGTTTTTTTCATTACCAATTCTTGTGTCATGTGTACTTACATTTCATGAATGTTTCTATGAATGTTTACATGCAATTAAGTTTATGTTTTGATATTACATGCATAAGGTATAAAGGCAATATGGTCGGTAATGTAAGAACATAGTATTAAGGGTTAATTGATAAAAATATTTAAGGGTACCGATTCACCCCTCCCCTCTCAGTACACACCATTGTATTATTCCAACATCCTTAGTCATGCCATCAACTCACATCTGCTGAAACATCTTCATCTGTAAGATATACACAAAATACATAAACCTTCTTTGTCAAGCATTACTGTCATGGTATAGAAACCAGTCTTCACTAAATCATTTGTAACATGACCAATATGTAACCTTCGATCAAGAGACCTTAGGAATAGGGTCATCACACATCTGTCATCATATCCCTATCATCAATCATACTAAAACATCTGTATAGTGTTCGTACACTTCTGTCAGTCAAAAAACTAGTTTGTTCTCTCCATAGAAATATATGTTGACATCAATGACAAAACATGAATATCAATAGCATGAATAATAACCAAATATAATATCATCCAACAATATCCTCTTTTGGCATTGATGGAAACATATGGGAAAATCCATCAATCCAAAAAGTACTCTCTCAATATAATCTTCTCAATATCCTCAACAAAAATCTCCCCAAAACAGTAGGGATTTTCACATAGAATCCTTCCCCCTTTGGTAATAATGGAAAAGGGTGCCATAACTCAACTATAATCTTCTATAAGGTATAGCTATTTCAAATATTTATGTCTAATAGCTAGGTGCAAGATCACCCAAATGTGCTCTCTAGTGTTCCTATAATCACTCCCCCTGAGGAGTAGATCCATACATCAAGTCCAAAAAATGATATAGCTCTGAAATCCACTAGATTGATGCATATCTGCATCAATTAATTATCACAAAGAGGGGCTCTGACCCCAAGCATGCTTCTGAGATACTCAAAAGCATTTTTTGGCAAAGGTTTTGTAAATATATCTTCTATCTATTCCTTTGTGCTAATATACTCTAGTTTAATCTCCTTCTTTGATACCTTCTCCCTCAAGAAATGATACTAAATAGAAATGTTTTTAGTCTTTGAATGCATTATAGGATTCTTTGACATATTCACTGTGTTAGTGTTATCGCAATGGATAACTATTGGCTCTTCAAAAATTATTTCAATTTTCTTCAACATTTGTTTTATCCAAACAACTTGTGTGCAATTTATCGTAGCAGCAGAATACTCTGATTCAACAGTAGATTGAGCAATATAGTTATGCTTCTTACTTAACCAAGAACCAACCTTTTTCCAAGGAAAATGCACCACCACTTGTACTCTTTCTATCATTCACATTACCTACCCAATCAACATCAATATAAGCCTACAAAATAAAGTCATCTAATTTTTCATACCATAATCCATATTCTGTTGTTCCTTTCAAGTATCTGATTTCACAGCAGCAAGGTGTGTCACTTTAGGATCTTCCTGATATCTTTCCACAATTCCAACTACATTGGTAATATCTGGTCTAGTGTGAGTTGGATATTGTAGACCACTAATCATAGATCTTTACTTTGTCTAAAAACACTTTGAGTCTCATCATTACTAGTCAGTTTGTATCCAGTCACCATAGGTGTTCCAACAGGTTTACAATCTTCCATTCCATACTTCTTCAACATTTCCTTAAATATACTTGGTTTGAGATATAAAAATACCATTCTTACTCTCGTTGATTTTTAAACCAAGGAAAAATTTCATTTCACCAATCATTGACATCTCAAATTCATTTTCCATTTCTTTAGAGATTAAGATTCCAAAAATTTTATCATCAACAAAAACTTCTATGATTAAGATTTCATCTTCATCAGTTCTTAAATATAAATTATTGTCTGCATTACCTTCTAAAACCAAGATGAAGTAGATACTTGTCTAGTCTTGCATACCATGCTCTCAATGCTTTTTTTAGTCCATACAATGCTTTCTTCAACTTACAAACCATGTCTTTATATTCTATCAAAGTAAATCCATCAGGTTGCTTGATGTATACTTCTTCTAGATGACCATTCAAGAATGTTGATTTCACATCCATCTCATATACTTTAAAGTATTTATGTGCAACATAAGAAAGAAATAATCTCGTAGCTTCCAACCTAGAAACATGAGAAAATGTTTCTTCATAGTCTATGCCTTCTTGTTGTAAGTAGCCTTTACACACCAGTCTAGCCTTGTTTCTTACCATTTTTCCTTCCTCATCCATCTTATTTCTGAAAACCCATTTAGTTCCTATCACATTTTTGTTCTTAGGTCTTGGAACTAATTCCAAAGTATTGTTTTTCTTTATTTGTTCAAGTTCTTCTTCCATAGATTTAGTCCATGATTCATCTCTACATGCTTCATCAGTAGTTTTTGGCTCAACTTGAGAAATCAAACAAATTTCTTCTCTAGTTCTAGATCTAGTCATGATACCTTTACTTGCATCATCAATAATTTGATCTTCAGGATGGTTCTTCTTAACATACCTCAGAGTCTTAGGAGTCTCAGTAACCTCAATCAATTCATATTCAGTCTCATTATCAACCATCAAAGGTTCTTCAGGTTCAACAGTGACCTTTTTCATCATTGTAATCTGACCAGTCATATATTCTTTCCTGAATCTAAAAATTTTCATCTATCCTCACATTGGCACTTTCAATTAACTTCCTCAATCTCAGATTGAAATATTTATATGCTTTTCTCTTAGTAGATTAACCAAGAAAAATTCCTTCATCACTTCTAATGTCAAACTTCCCTATTTCATCATCTCTTTTGATATAACATTTACTTCCAAATATTCTAAAATATTTTACAGTAGGTGTATGATCAAACCATAATTCATAAGGAGTCTTACTTGCACCTTCTTTGATCTAAATTCTATTCAAGGTGTACACAACAGTGCCAACTACTTCTCTCCAATGAACTTGTGACACATTTCCTTCCAGCAACATAGTCCTGAGAGCATATTATATAATTTTTTTTCTTCGCTTTGATATCCCATTCTGTTGTCGTGTTCTAGGAGTTGATGTATGTCTATATATTCTATGTTCTTCATAGTAGGTATTAAATAAATCTTATGTAAACTCTCCACCTTTGTCTGATCTCAAACATTTTAACTTTAAACCTGATTCATTCTCAACTTTGGCTTTAAATAACTTGATTTTTTCAAATTCTTCAGATTTATCTCTCAAATATGTAACACACATCATTGTAGAAAATTCGTCAACAAAAAGTATAAAGTACCTTTCACCATACTAAGATCTTGTTCTTTTAGGACCACACAGATCTGTATGCACTAGATCCAACTTCCCTTTAACTGAATAAGATTTTCTTCTAAAACTGCTTCTGGTCTGCTTCCCCATAACACACTCTCTACACATAGTGTTATATGGCTTTACAATCTTAGGTAGATCTTTCACAGCATTAGTCATACTTTCCTTCACAATGTTATAAAAGTTGATATGACAAAATATTCTATTTCACAGGCAACTATCATCAATCTTCACAATAAAATAAGAAGCTTCAGATGTATTCAATTAAAATACATTACCTCTAGATTTAGTACCAGATGTGATCAAATCTCCTGATTTACTTCTGATAGAGCATTTCTGATTAATGAATTTCAATTGATAACCTATGTCCACTAACTACCCAACACTCAACCAATTATGTTTAAGTGCATCAACAAGTAATACATTGTCAGTATTATTCTTTCCATCTAGAGAAATATATCCAACACCAATCATACATTTAGGAGTATTGTGACCAAATCTAACAACACCACCATCATATCTTTTCAAACCCAAATTTATTTTTATCTCCAGTCATATGATGTGAACAACCATTGTCTATAACCCATTCAAATTTATTTTCAACACTGTATACTAAGGCTTTTTCCTCATGTATAGTTTCATCATCCTTTATAGCAATAAATCCAATTTCATCATAGTCACCATCATCATCAGAAACACCCTCACTAGCATAGTAACATTCCTTGTCTTTAGGATACTTATATTTGTAAAACTTAGGTTTATGCTTTGGAACCCTTGTAGGACATCGAGATGCAAAATGACCAATCTTGTTACATGAAAATATTTTCAGAGGTAATTTTCCTTCAAATTTACCCTTACCTCTCTTTTCTCTTCTAGAAATCAATGTTACTATTTCATCTAGCTTTCTTTCTTCCTCCTTTATTTGTTCCTATTCCTCAACATAGTCTCCAATATCTTCTCTCAAGTTACTATTGTTGGTGCTCACAATTCCAGATAAGGTATTTTTATGCACGGTTTCCTTGAATGCTGACTCAACTTTAGGTAAAGTATCTCTCAATTCTTTGGCTTCAAAAGTAGTTAACTTTCCAATAAACATCTCTCTAGTGAAGTTTGATGTCAAAGGTATAATATCCTCTATAGCTTATACTTTAGTTGTATATGCAGGTGTCAAAGATGTAAGAATCTTCACAATCACTTCTTCCTCACTGTAAGTACCTCCAGAGTTTCTAATGCCAGTAACCAGCTTAGTAATTATTTTTCCATATGCCCTAATGTTTTGTAGGTTTAACTATTTTGTAAACTTATCTCCTTCATATAGTGCCTTTAATTTTGTGAATTTGCCTTTAGAAAGTGTATTGATCAGTGATTCCCTTACGATCATATTATATGAAAATAGCTTCATTTCATCTTCACTAGATTTCTCCAATTCATCCTCGGTTGCTATCTTTTCATTCTTCTTTGTGATCATCTAGTAGTCAACTCCCAAACATAGCAAATGTGTTCTCATTTTTTTCTTCCAACTGTCAAATTTTTCAGGATCAAATTTTGGACTATCCTTCCTGTAGTAAGTCATTTTCAGGATCACCTCAAGCTGTTAAGCTCTCTCTCTAAGGACCAGTTGCTCTGATACCAATTGTTAGGAATAACAGTACACAAGAAAAACTTAGAGGGGGGTGAATCAATTGTGATATAGAATATTAAACTTTAAACTTTATAAACCAAAACTACAATACAAATGATAACACAGTAAATGCCAACACAATAACAAACTACTTGTTGTCAAGGAAACCCTATTAAAGGTAAAACCCCAGTGGTAATTAGCACCCACAAATAATGAGCTGAGAGTATAGTATCCCTGTTAAAAGAGTTAGCCCTGTTAGGAGATAATTACAACATTATAGTACACAGTCCTTGTTAGGAGGCAGACCCTGTTAGGAGTCAAGAAAAATAGTAGGCTCACTACCCAAAGAAGGTTAAAGCCACCCTCAAGGATTCACAATCCGAACAAGTGTATATAGGAAATATACAATCCAGTGAACTTTCTGATAGAAACTATCTTTTCTTGGTCAGTTCCAATGAAGTATTCTTATCACAAACTCTGCTCTACATCCAACAGAAAAACAAGCCTCGTAGCTTACACTTATATTTCCTTTTAATATCTTTCACATATTTCCAAAATAAAAAATAACTCATATATAGCTTATTACAATAATTCATTAGGTTGGCCAATTAAGCTTTCCTAATACACAAATAATTAATGAGGTCAGCTAATTAGGCTTTCCCAATATATAAATAATTTTTTAACCCCTTGCTAAGATACACACGGTACCTATAAAAGTAAATATCAATTACAATCCATTAGTTATATTCCGCAATCCACGCTCACAATTCATAATACATGCTACATGTCTGAAGCCAGCCACCAGAATAGGTCTCCTCTAGAATACATGCCACAACTGACATCACCAATACTTCCACAATAATCGATTAGTAATGAACATTCTTCAATGTATCCTCAATCATCTCATAAGCTTGCATCTGCTGAAACATCTTCATATGTAAGATATACACAAAATACAGAGACCTGCTCTATCAGGAATTACTTTCATAGTCCAGAAATGAGTCTTCACTAAATCATCTCTAACATCACCAATATGTAACCTCTGGTCAAGTGACCTTAGGAATAGGGTCATCACACATATGTCATCATATCCTTGTCTTCGATCATACTAAAACATCTATACAGTGTCTGTACACTTTTGTCAGTCAAATAACCAATCTTTTCTCTCCACAGAAATATATGTTCACATCAGTGACAAAACATGAATATCAACAACATGAATAGTAACCAAATATGACATCATCCAATGTTTGCATGGTCATATGATGATCTTAAGGCTTACCTTGAAGATTTATTTCAACATGAAATCCCTTTAAATCCAGATGCAAAACCTTTTAGACAAAGATAACGTACTATAAACTCAATGTTATCCCCTAAAATGAGGGAAGAGCTTGTCAAATTAAGGGATGTAGGAATAATGGTTCCTATTATCCATTCTACATGGGTATCAAACTTGATCCCAGTTAGAAAGAAAAATGGAGATATAATATTGTTGGTAAACAGACTTGTCTTCTCAAAACACCTGAACAAAATGACTCCTGAACACCCAAGGCTGAAAGACAAATTGCAACACAACAGTTGGGTCACTTCGCTATTGAAAAGCATAAGTGCCCTCTGAATTATCTGGGTACAACTCCCTGTATAAGATTTACAATGAATTAACTAAACTATAATCAGTAATGCTTTTAACCTGAAAGCAATAAAGGTTTACAAACATCTATCTGTAAACACGAGATAGATGTGAAGAGACTAAAAAAATGAAAATAGAGAATAAATGATACAAAGACCATTTATTTGACCCTAACGCTACAAGAAATGCAGAAAGAAAAAGATGCATCAACTCTTCCAAATACATAAATATCTTTGGCTCAAAGTCCAAATGATAAATACATTCTTGATTAAGTGAAACGGAATAAATTTCAAAGGAAGTTGAATTAATTCACAGATTATATCAACACCAAAGCAAGCATCTGGACTCAAAGATCCAGTACACAAAAACTTTATTCCTCTGAATTTACAAAAAGATGCTACAGATCCTCTGTTTCTGCATTCAGAAATCGTTGAAAGAAAAACATGCCCCTCCCTGCCACTACCAAACGAAAAGAAAAAATAACACCCCTCTGTAGCTCAAAGTCTCCAGGGTAAGCGGAATCTGGAACCCCTGCTCTGTCTTTCTATCATCTATTTATTGTCTTTCCTGATGATTCTTATCAGTTACAATAATTGATTCTTGAAACTGTTCCCACTTAAACTCTTTAATTTGTTTCCTTCTTTCCGATAATGTGACTGCTTCCTTTAATTTGATATCTTCGTAGAGTATTTATGAAAATATTTTAAAGCTATACTTTAAAGTTTAATATGATATCTAGATAGGTGGCATAAGCATACATTAGACATAAATAAAAACATTCCTGGTGCTGGGCGGATTTAAAAATATTCATGACATTCAAAATAGGCCTCAGTGCGGGGGGAATAACTATTTATTACACCGTTGGATTTCCTTTGTTTTTGGATATGTTGTAAAAATCCTAGTTTTGCACAACTCCACTGGAGCGATTTGAGAAATTTTTCCCGAGTCAAAATTTATTGAGGTTTGAGTGGAGGTATGTAAAACTGCCAGAATAACCAAACTTGCTGTGTTAATGTATCACCAATCTTTCACATATTTTGCACTTGGAGCTTCCCTCTCATACACAAGGATCCAAATTGAAGCTCCCATTCTTAAATCACAGGCTTGAATGATTATTTTCATGGTTCCTTTGTCAAGAATGGTGACAAGAGTGTCTCTCTGTTCCATTGAGAATGAATGTATAGTATTGGTGGTCTCAAATTCTATCTCTTTTGTGATAAAAAAGTCATCATGCCTCCATAGTTCTCAAAATCTCATCCAATTGTTCTTATTTCTTTGTTGCAAAACTAGATTCAGCTCTGAATACAGATCTTGTACATGACAGAGTGGACAAATTTAATAACATTTTCTGACGTGGTAATTCCTCTCAACAAATTGCACAGTGCCACACTATTTTGGAATATAAATGATACACATGTTTGTAGAAACAATTTTCTTATTCCCAGAGAATTCTCTAATTTAAAACCTTAGTGAATTATTTTTCATTTGTGCTCTGAATTTTGGAATCTTTTTTTTTTTTTTGATGACCCAGCATAGTTATCATTTCCATAATCCCATGTCAAACTAGCATCAAATCATCTAACTGTGCAATTTGTACTTTTGAAATTTTCCATCGAACCTGTGGAACCTTGTGAGCTGCACCTTTGATCATGCGAACTGCCTAAACTATTTTGAACTTCTGAACCTGTGAATCTTCTTATGCAAAATGAACCACTTCGAACCTCTTTGCACCTTGGTTCGAAGTAGTTCAAAGAGGTTCAAGACCTTAAACTTGAAAGTTTATTTCTGGGGTCTATATGGGTACCAACATGGGCTCTAACTGTGGGACTATTTTTGACACAAAAATAGAGAACTCTAGCAATCTCTGGGAATAGATAAGTGCCTTATCCTTTGGGCAAAGAGTCACTAAGAAAAGGAATACTGGGATTTTCTTGTATAAGGGCGGAGGGGAGTAGGGAAAAACTAACTAGCCAAACACCTAAACTACCAGCAAGCGGAAGCTTGGGATTATTCCAACTACCACTACGCACAACAAAAACTTATTTACAACATGTACATAGGTAGGCAAAACCCCTACCACAAGAAGCAAGGTGGGAAAGACTCATACATGACCATTAACCAACTGCAAGAAATAGGAGCCCTTCCTTTGTAGAAGATTATACTTGGCTGATGTATCCCAAGACCAAAGATTTTTACAGACTTCCTCAATGCTCAATGTCAAACTGATAGTATGCAACAATTTGGTGACGACATAGTCATTCCCGAAAAACCAAGACTCATTGTAAACTTCTAATTTTTCCTGGATCCTTTACACATTATTCCTCAAGTGATTTCCCACTTTGGGATGAAAGAAAGGATGCCTAGAAATCTCTTTATGAAAGATTAAATAATCTTCACAATTGATGTTATCAAGATCATCATTTTTCATGCAACTTTTAGCATTATGAAAGATTTCAGCAAAGGAAGACATTGCATCTGGGATGAGATTTTCTTTTATAGGGATACTTACTTTGTCTTTAGTGGAAAGAATATCATCATTATGCATAATAGGCATTCTACCCATCTTGTCATTTTTCAAGACATCATAATATACAACCCCATCTTCATAGTCTGAATTTTGGGCAGCAAACTTCTCCTTTTTGATAGCTTATGGTAGATTTTCTTGAGGACGAGCCATTTCTTGCTGTGCCGATTCTTCCAAAGGTAGAGAAGAGAGAACTATAAGGGGGTGAAAAATAGAAAGATCATTTTCTTTTTCCTCCAAACTATCATTCTCTTTGCATGCAAGATCCCTTTCTTGTGCACATTCTATTTTACCAACTTCTTCTTTCTCGCGTGCTTTCTCTTGTTCCTTTGGTTCTTTCATGGGAGATCTCTTCTTGATGAGGATGGAACCATAAAAAGACTTCAGAAAACTTACTTGTTTTGCCACATCTTCTGTAACTTCTCTGATTGGATTTTCTCTAGATGGCGGTATAAAGAGAAAGATATTTGTGATATCTTCACTTTTTGCTGGAACCCAATCTTCCAAGATCTCTGGATATCTTTGAAATACCTCATGGTATTCATCTTCAATAGAGCTGCCAACCTCCATACTCAGGGAGGTACCTTCAAATTTATGAGAAAAGAAAACACTGAGATTGCGATTTCGATCCCTAGCAGAGTCGCCAAAAATCTATTGGTAAACAGATTTGTCTTCTCAAAACTCCTGCACAAAATGACTCCTGAACACCCAAGGCTGAAAGAAAAATTGCAACACAACAGTTGGGTCACTTCGCTATTGAAAAGCGTAAGTGCCCTCTGAATTATCTGGGTACAGCTCCCCGTATAAGATTTACAATGAATTAACTAAACTATAATCAGTAATTCTTTTAACCTGAAAGCAATAAAGGTTTACAAACATCTATCTGTAAACACGAGATAGATGTGAAGAGACTAAACAAATGAAAATAGAGAATAAATGATACAAAGACCATTTATCTGACCCTAACGCTACAAGAAACGCAGAAAGAAAAAGATGCATCAACTCTTCCAAATACATAAATATCTTTGGCTCAAAGTCCAAATGATAAATACATTCTTGATTAAGTGAAACAGAATAACTTTCAAAGGAAGTTGAATTAATTCATAGATTATATCAACAGCAAAGCAAGCATCTGGACTCAAAGATCCAGTACACAAAAACTTTATTCCTCTGAATTTATAAAAAGATGCTACAGATCCTTTGTTTCTGCATTCACAAATCATTGAAAGAAAAACATGCCCCTCCCTGCCACTACCAAATGAAAAGAAAAACTAACACCCCTCTGTAGCTCAAAGTCTCCAGGGTAAGCGGAATCCAGAACCCCTGCTCTGTCTTTCTATCATCTATTTATTGTCTTGCTTGATGATTCTTATCAGTTACAATAACTAATTCTTGAAACTGTTCCCACTTAAACTCTTTAATTTGTTTCCTTCTTTCCGATAATGTGCCTGCTTCCTTTAATTTGATATCTTTGTAGAGTATTTATAAAAAGATTTTAAAGCTATACTTTAAAGTTTTAAATGATATCTGGATAGGTGGCATAAGTATACATTAGGCATAAATAAAAACATTCCTGATGCTGGGCAGATTTAAAAATATTCATGACAGTCAAAATAGGCCTCAGTGCAGGGGGCATAACTATTTATTAAACCGTTGGATTTCCTTTGTTTTCGGATATGTTTTAAAAATCCTAGTTTTTCACAACTACACCAAAGAGATTTGAGAAATTTTTCTTGAGTCAAAAGTTATTGAGGTCTGAGTGGAGGTATGTAAAACTGCCAGAATAACCAAACTTGCTGTGTTAATGTATCACCAATCTTTCACATCTTTTGCACTTGGAGCTTCCCTCTCATACACAAGGA
>MU225606.1:692682-703853 GCA_018584345.1 Thuja plicata | reverse complement strand
ACTGCAACAATCACTCCTAATTAGGAGGCAACAGGTCGCTTCAATCACGCTTGCAGAGCAAACAATCCATGTTTGTTTTTGTGAGTTCTTTGATTGTGTAATGACTATGTTGCGTTTGTGTTGAATAAAGAGGTCCACATTCAACATCAGACAACACTCACTTTATCTTTTTTCCTCTTCTATGTCTTGACATCAGAAGGGTCCCCTATTTCCACTTTTTTCTTTTTCTTGGGAGGTTCACCAGTTACCACAACCTCTTGCTCTTGTGTCAAATCCATTATATTTTCCTCAATTTGAGGTGGCTGATCCATTGCTGGATGGCTATGTATTGAATAGCTACTATCACTGTACTCTGAGGAAGAGTATTTGTTAGGACCTCTGTCCTTATCTTCTATTTTCTCCTCTAGCTAGTTGCACAATGTTCCATAAGACTCTATCATCTTATCCAGTCTCTATAAATAAGAAACATTAGGGAAGTAACCCCTAAAAGGGATCCCTTTCTTCTTAAGTTGTTGTTCCAGATCCATCAGTTCCTGGAACTTATTAACTCTTCTCAGAACTTCATCATCCTATAGGATGTCTCGTTAAGTCCTCTTCTATACATTGCTCATGCACTTTGGAATTTGGAATGGTTTGTGTCAATATATTTTTTGCGCTAAAGATAAATCCTTCTGTATCAACATACCTATATAGGGCCACACTCATCCTGAAGTGACCCAACCATCTGTTCACTAAATCATATTCCCTCTTGCCAATTGTGAAATCATAAACTTGAAAATTTTGAGGTGTGAATGTACCTTTTCTATGTGGAGCCAAATGCTCCTTATCAGTCAACATAAGTTGCCATATGATTTTCATAACAACAATGCTTGGTGCTACACGTTATGGTAGAATATGTGGTGGCTGGGAGAAACCATAAAATCTTATCAAAGTAAAATCCTTATGGTAGTATAATTCTCCCCAGTTGTGGTCTCCATTCCACTTGTCAACAAACTTATAGGGCCAAGGTGAACCCACAATAGTGGGTTATACTTTTTCAGAGGAAGAAATTCCTCACAAAATCCGTGAGGGGGAGGATTTAGTTAAGTACTTTTGATAGAAAGTACTTTATTGTTTCGATCGAAACATTCTTAGTTTTGATCGAAACTAAATTAGTTTCAATCGAAACTAAGTTAGTTTCAATTGAAACTAACTAGTCAAAATTTTACTATAGTTTTTACCCATATGCATGTTAAATTAAGAAATTACTTTCGATAGAAAGTAGTTTCGATCAAAAATAATTAGTTTCGATCGAAACTACTTTCTATCGAAACCCTCTAAATAGAGGCTATTTACAGAGGCCAACAAAAATATGCAGTTTTCATGGCTTCGGGACTCAAGTGCGGGGATCAAATGAAAGAATAGGGAGATGTCCTTTTGCACCACACAATCACTTTGGACAAGCTTTCTAACGAATATATATTTGATAGTTTTTGAATTAATTAGGTCAATGTTTTTAGATGTGCATCAAATGTAGGTTTTTTATCCAATATAAACCTCCGAGTTTGACGTTCAATGAAAAATAGTAGAAAAGAGAAAAAAAAATAAAAAAATAACAGTGCCCTCCAGCTTTGAGTCTACTTTCTATCAATTTTTTTTTTGAATTTTGATAAATACACAACAAGTTATAAGCTATGTAGTCAAGGTATGTCAAAATTACAGTTTACTCTACTTCAAATGTTCATAAAATATGCAATAATCATGATAATGTTGTCAAACCAATTGCATGACCTGTGTATGGATGTTAAAAAACCAAATTCGAAAGAAGTGTATTGATATCTATTTTACAAAAAAAGTTATGCTCTATAAATTCAATGTAACTTTTTGAAAATGATGTTTTCAGCAACATAGCAGTTTTAGTGGCAGAAAAAAAAACCATTCAAATCAATTCAAAAAAAAAAAAAAAGTTTAGAATCTAAACAAAAAATCCTAAAAGACTCTACTTTACTTCATCTTTTGATTTCAAACGGTTTAACGAAAATATGCATCCGAATCTGAAAGTTTTTTTCAAAATGTAGACTTCAATATCTGTTTAGGAAAAAACATGTAACCCACTATTGTGGGATCACCCGCCTAAGAAGCTATAGTACTTTAATTGGTAATCTTTTAATATTTAATCCCAAACTACTTAATAAGGGATATACCATCCAATTCTAGAAAGCACAGAATTCATTCTCCCTAGATGTATAATTCCACACCCTCAACCAGAGTTGTATAGGGTTGGATTGACCTTGATAGAATCTTTTAGGTCTCAAATTTGGTTGATCCATGATATTGAAGTTATAAAAGAAAATCAAATGCATCAATAAAGAATACTAGAGAAAGTTAGGGCTAGGTTCCTTCTTCTGGATGTCTACAAACCCTTGATGCATTCTGTCAATCACATATTGGATGTAGTCATAATCTGTGCTAACATGTGGACTTTGCAGGTCCAAAACAATCATCAAAATATCAAAGGATATCCTTTCTCTTCCCCCATCAACTCCTAGAACTCTATACAGGCCATATGAAATATATTTCATGTAAAAGGCCAGATCCTTGTAGAAGTAGGGTGCAATGTTACTAGGAATGGGTGCTATGTAATTTTTGGTACCTTTTGGCATATGACCTTGAATTTACTTTTCCACAACACAAGCTTCCCTTGTATACCTAGCTGCTAAGGCCTTTAGGTATATTTCTGTAGTGTAGGGATTGTAAATATTCAAAGATTTCATAAAGGATTCCCTATCTAGTCTTACTAGGGCTGTACCATCACTCTTCTTGATGGTTTTAGAGAGTGTATCATACATGTTAGCCAACTCAAGCAATAAATCTACATCTACAAATGATGCAAGGAGGATCGATGATGGGGCCTAGGTCACGCCCAACACCAACCAACCTTGCCAATAATGTGGAAACAACATAGTGAGAGAAGAAAATATAGAGATCTTTTATATTAACTTGATCAAAATCATTACATGTCAGGCTGTAAGTCCTTTCCAATTTCGGCCATATATTCAATGAATTATAATAAGATCTTCATACAAAAAAGATGGCAGACTTTGATCTTGATATCTAAACATTTGCCTTCTTCCTCTAAGAATTATATCTAAACTAAGAACATACATAAGAATATATACAAGAGTCCACCACAGGAGGTTGGCATTCAAATCCATAAGTGAGACCCATATTTAGGTCCACACAGATCCCAATGAGAGAACCCAAATAAATAAAGCCATCATAATTAATTGAAGAAGTCAGCCCAAATATCCAACTCCCAAAATAACAGTCCTAGGAAGATGGTTACCAAAAATCAGCAACCCGTTGGTAAAGCATAACTGGAATCTGTCGATAAAGCATCACCAAAATTCATCGATAAAGGATCACCGAAAACCATCGGTAAACATGCCTGAGAAATAGAGACAGGCATGCCCAAGAAATAGAACCTGAGTGATAAAGACAAGCATGCCCGAGTAGCAGAACTCGAGCGATAGAGACCAATTAAAGAACTAAAAGAAAAACTTATTTTTGGTTGTGCAAGATTTCCATGACCCAAGATTCTCCTGCATCAGACACCTGGGGTTACAAGAAATGATTCTTCGAATCATTTATCATGTCCAACCTGAAATGAATCCAACTTGGATTGAGAAATCCATGATGAGTCTTTAATTGGTCTGTTCTTCCACTTCACTAGATATTCCATGTATTCTTTTCCTCTTGTGCTTCTACCAATTCTCTGTTTCAGAATCTTTTCAACTTCTTCTATCTATTTCTTAGGATAATCACTTGATACAGTCACTTCATCAAGTTCATGATATTAATACAAGTCTGAAATATTGAATATAGGTGATATATCTATGTCATCAGGTAATTCAACCTCATAAGAATTTCCACTGTCAAATCTTCTCAGTATTTTGTAAGGACCAAGTTTCTTCATCTTTAGTTTACCATATGTTCCAATAGGACATCTTCCTTTCTTTAGATGAACCATCACTGCATCACCAACTTCAAATGTCTTATGTCTTCTTGATCTGTCTGCATTTTCTTTGTATTTCTAATTACTTTTCTCTAGCTTATGTTTTACATCTTCATGCAATGTCTTCATAAATTCTACAAATTCCTCTACTTCAGCACTTCTTAATGTTTTATCAATACCGAAATGTCTAGCCAATCCACTACTATGTTTCTCCTTAATCAAATTAGTTCTCATTGATCCTCTCGGTATACACAACTGAATACCTTTGAACAATATATCTTCCTAAATGAAATAGTCTTCATACTTACTTGATTGATTTGTATTAGGTGCTTTGCACACTCTCCACTGCTTTGAAAAATCAGGATCACTTTCATACAAATTCTTCATGTCATCAAAACTAAGGAATTCAATTCTCATTTCAGTCAATAATGACCTTCTTCTACTCAATGCATCAACAACTCTGTTAGAAACTCCACTCTTATGCTTAATCACAAATGTAAAACTCTGGAAATACTCTACCCATTTCATATATCTCTAACTCAACTTATTCTGACTACCCAAATACTGTAAAGGCTTATGATCAAAATATAACACAAATTCATTTGGCATCAAATAATGTCTCCATTTCTTCATAGCTTGCACAATAGCATATAACTCTTGATCATAGACATAATATTTATTATTTGCATCATTCAAATTTTCACTAAGGAAAGAAATAGGTTTACCCTCTTGAGTTAATATAGCTCCAATTTCACTTCCACTTGCATCATATTCAACTTGAAATACTTTATTGAAATCAGGTAATGCCAACATAGGTAATTCAGCAAATTTTAGCTTCAAATCTTCAAAACTCTTATCAGCTCCATGTCTCCATTTGAATTCTCTTTTGTCTCCTCTCATTATTTCAATCATAGCAATACAAATAGAATTGAAATTTCTGTAAAAACTTGCCAATCCATGAAATGATCTTACCTCAGTGATATTTTCAAGTGTAGGCCAACTCAGTATAGCTTCAACCTTTTCTAGATCCATCTTCAATTCATAAGCTAAAATCACAAAACCCAAATATAAAAGCTCTTCTTTCATGAAGGAACATTTCTTCAGATTTATCAGCAACTTTTCCTCTTTCAATCTCTGCAACACTTGCCTTATATGCATCAAATGCTCTTCTCTAGTCTTACTGAATATTGGAATGTCATCCAAATATACAATCACACAATTGTTCAAGAATTTCTTTAAAACTTCATTCATTAACCTCATAAAAGTAGTGGGTGCATTAGTTAAACCAAAAGGCATAACCAACCACTCATACAAACCTTCCTTTGTCTTGAAAGTTGTCTTCCATTCATCACCTTCTCTGATTCTGATATGATGATATCCACTTTTCAAATCAATTTTGGTAAAATATCTTGCTCCACTCAAACAATCCATTATGTCATCCATTCTCAGTATAGGAAACCTATACTTCACTGTTATATTATTGATTTCTCTGGAATCAGTGCACATTCTCCATTCTCCATTGTTCTTAGGTGTTAATACAGAAGGTACTGCACATAGAATCAAACTTTCTTGGATCAAGCCTTTGTTCAACAATTCATGAACTTATCAGTTAAGCTCTTCATTCTCAGTCGGTGTTAACCGATGTGGTGCTTTGTTTGGTAAACTAGCTCCAGGAATCAGATCCATGTAGTGACTGATATCTCTCATTGGTGGCAAACCATCAGGTACATTATCTAAAATTATCTCCTTGTACTCAGTGAGAAACTTTCTAACTTCTGCAGGAATGTCATCTTCCATATTCTTACTTGGTTTGTTAGGAATCAAAGTATAACAAATGTCATTTCTTTTCAAATATTTAACAAGCTGTCTACCTTCCATCAGACAAACTTTCACACATGTACATATCTCACCAAAAGATTCTTCAACTAAAGGTAACAAAACTTGCTTCTTACCATCAACCCAAATAGAATATCTATTCAATCTTTCATCATGTATGGTATGTCTATCATATTGCCAAGGTCTACCCAAAAAAATATGACAACAATCCATAGGCATAATATCAAACAACACCTTATCATAATACTTCCCAATTTTCAGATTCACAAAACATTGTTCACTCATGATTAATGTATGATCATCCTTGATCCATGAGATTTTATAGGGTTTTGGATGTTTCATCCTCTCCAACTACAAATTTGCAACCATTTCCTTAGATGCCAGATTCTTCGAGCTTCCATTGCCAACAATCACCTTCCAAACCTTGCCTGCAACTCTACATCTGGTCTTGAACAAACTTTTCCTCATCGGATCTTATTGATCCTTCTCACTCCATAGTATCCTTTGGATCATGAAATTTACTTCCTTCTCAACTTCATTTGGTGACCCCTCTTGCACCAATGCATTTTTGCTACTACTTCCTTTCTTGCTTGCATGTGTACATTCAAAATATTTATGTCCTTCTTCACCACAATTGTAACAAGTAACTTGGGATCATTTTCTGCCATAACCACTTCTGGAGTAATTACCTCTTCCTTGGTATAAATTTCCTCCCTTCCATTCAGTCTTTCCTTTATCTTGAGATGTGTCCAAAATTGACTTGTCTAGTTCAGATCTACTATTCTCACCATGTGATCTACCTCTTCCTCTAGGGAATCTACCACCTCTACCTCTTTATCTTTGTTCATATCTTTTGTTCAGCTTTTCTTCAGCTTTTAGGGAAAATTGGTATGCCTCCTCAATGCTTTCCATCTTGACTAAACTGATTTCATCTTGTATGAAAATTCTCAAGACATTAAGGTATCTTGCAACTCTTTCCACTTCATCTTCAACATGTCCAGATCTGATATCCAATCTATAGAATTCTTCAGTATAAAATTTCACATATTTTTCCTTCTACTTCAAGCTTTGCATTCTCCTAATCAGGTTAATTTGATAATCACAAGGTAGAAACTTGCCTTTCAATTTGTTCACCATCTTATCCCATACCTTGATTTTGTCTTTACTCTTCTTCTTCTTTCAATCCAATTGCAAATGTTCCCACCATAGGGATGCATGACCTTTCAACTTTGTGCTTGCAATCTTCACCTTCTTATCCTCTAATACACTTTCATATTCAAAATAATTTTCCATCTCTGTTATCTAGTCAATCAATTCATCAGATTCCAATTTTCCATTATACTCAAGAGGATTGAACTGACATGTGGATTTCAAACTTGTCAAGGCTCTCAGAAATCACTTTTCTTCCTGATTCATCACAGGTGCAGGTGCAGCTTCGCCTTGAATGTCTTCATTTTCATCATCACTAACATCATCAAGATGTCTTCCTCTATGTTGGGCTGTTTCAACAACTTCCAATCTAGCATCCATCTGTCTAAGAATATTAGCTAGACCTGGATCAGCATTCCCTCTCCCACAAACCATCTTGAATCCCTCTGCAATTGTAGGTCAAATCACAATCTACTACCCCACAATAATATCAACTAGGGTTAGGGTTTCAAGAAGGAACTATATCTCACCATGCTCTGATACCACCTGACACAAGGAGGATCGATGATGGGGCCTAGGGAATTGCCAACACCAACTAACCTTGCCAACAATGCGGAAACAACACAGTGAGAGAAGAAAATACAGAGATCCTTTATATTAACTTGATCAAAATCATTACATGCTGGGCTGTAAGGACTTCTCGGTTTCAACCATATATTCAATGGATTACAATAAGATCTTCATACAACAGAGATCACAGACTTTGATCTTGATATATAAATATTTTCCTTCTTCCTCTAAGAATTATATCTAAACTAAGAACATACATATGAATATATACAAGTCCACCACAAGAGGTCAGTGCTCAAATCCATAAGTGAGACCCAGATTTAGGTCCACAGAGATCCCAATGATAGATACCAAATAAATAAATCCATCAGAATTAACTAGAGAAGTCGGCCCAAAGATCCAACTCCCAAAATAATAGTCTTGGGTAGATAGTTACCAAAAATCAGCAACCCATCGGTAAAGCATATCTGGTATCCGTCGGTAAAGAATCACCAAAATTTGTTGGTAAAGCATCACCAAAAATTATCGGTAAACATGCCTAAGAAACAAAGACAAGCATGCCTAAGAAATAAAAACTGAGTGATAGAGAAAAGAATTCCCAAGTAGCAGAACCCGAGCGACAAAGACCAATTAAAAAATTGAAATAAAAACATATTTTTGGTTGTGCAGGATTGCCAATGACCCAAGATGCTCTTGCATCAACAAATACATCTGGAACTATCAATTTCGATAACCCTAAAGTCCAAGGGTTTGACATAGGAACAAGACCATCACTATTCTTATGGAAATAATTAAACAAATGGTATCCAAAACAATCAGGAGTCTTAACAGCTCTAACATAAGCCATGTTATCACCAATGTATTCGTCATTTACCTTTTTTCCTTGATTTGTTCCTGGTAGAAAAGCCACAAATTAATCTTAGTAGTTTATTTTCCCCTTTTGATCATCATCAACATCTCCACTCTTTCCACTAGTTGAAGCAATACTTACTACCCAACTCATCTTTTTTGCTCTGAACTAAACAATACTGATCAAGCTCTTGTTTCCTCACTCTACAATCTAGACAGTTCTGCTCTTCTTGAAAGCAGTAATCACTTATGCAATCTTTATCTTTGAAATATGAAACTCTGGTAAACTGTGTATTGTCTTAAAATGGAAGCACTTCCATGTTAATAATGTTTAGCCCTCCTTGGGGGATGTTTTTGATCACCATCATACTATCCCCTCATTTTTTCATCCTCTCTTACTTCTGTGTCTGTTTAGGACCCTGATTGAGCCTCTCTAGGTACCTCCCATCCCATCTAGCATATTTTCTAGGGGTCCTGAACCCCTAGGTCAAGGTCAACCTTGACCTTGACCTAGGTCAAGGATGACCTCAACCTTGACCTAGGTCCCCCTTTCAAATGTGGATGCCAGTCAGCTGCCGGAGTTCATAAAAAATTCATTCCCTACTTTCGGGTCGACTGTTTTGGGTTCCGAAGTAGAAAATATTAAATTATATTTAACATAGGTCATCTTCTAGGGGCATGGGTCCAATTATATTTTAATTCCCCTATGTCGGCCTCTCTAGAATATTGTGCCCTAGTTTCATATAAAAGGGAGCTCTCTCCTCTCATTTTCTCTAACCACTAACCATTGATCATAAGTCATCAAGCAAAAAGTTCAAGCATCCATTTGCTCTACATGTTGTCAAGATTTCAAAGTGTTCAAGTCTTCCTCTCAAGCATTCAAGTTATCCATTGAAGATCAAGGATTCAAGCTCTCAAGCCTTTGAAGGGATTAGGTTCAAACATTGAAGATTCATCATTCAAACCCTAGATCTAGCCATCATGGTGGTATGATCTTCCTTCAAGATCCTTTTGTGCATCCTCAAGTCTCATTCATTCCCCCTTTAAGGTGGATTCTAGGCATACAATCATGGAGGTTTATGGTTTCTAATTGAGTCCAAGATTTCATCTTCACATACTTGTTTACATTTGAAATACAATTGCATATCTATTGAATATCATAGCTTTATGATTAGATTTTCTTCTACTACTTGGAAGCATTCTTTATTTCATTATTGATTTCAAGGTTAATTCCTAAATCAGGGTTTGACTAAGGCAAACCCCTCCCCCAACAAACAAACCCCTTTTTCTTGTAGGAACAGGTTCAGAACAACAGACCAAGATGGAGATTTAAATACCCTTTTTGACAAACTTTCAAGATCCAAAAGCAGAATACCAGTCTGAGAATTTTTAGGTTGATTGTGACCTAGGGCACAATTGGAAATTCTGGCAAATGGTGACATTGACTTGAGGGTACAAATTGGAACTATCTTAGAATGGAAAAATATTTCTGGGTTTTGTCCGTCTCTATGTTTCTATTCTAGATCTGGTCTTAGATTTTCTAGAAACTCAACATAGGCTTTAGAAAACAACATTCTTTGATCTGTAATATTTCAAGGTTAGTGAATTTAAATTAAGATTTTCAATCTATCTAAATCTATTCTACATTCAAATTAATCAAATCCAACAAATCCGGGTACTTACGATCTTCCTTCCTTATTCTTGTTTCTAAATGATTGATTCATTTATGCATTGATGCTTTCTTTTGGGTTAATCAGCTTGGACCTTTCATTTTCCTATTCAAGGATAGAAGGAAAGCATCCTATTTACCCCCATAACAATAATAAACACAAACAATATTCAAATGTAAGGGATTTTATGTTAATTAACACACCACCAAACCTAATTCATTCATTTTATCCTTTATATTTTGGTGAACCCGCGATAGAAAAATATTTCTTTTTGGTGTTAGATGCTTTGCCTCTTTTTGTTAGAGACTAGATCTTGCATATTAAATTAGTTTTATGCTCTTTCATTTTAAAAAAAAAAAAAAAAATCTACATAAACATCAATATATAAAAACACTTCTTGCATTGCATTCATTATGAAGATCTTCAAGATGCTTTGGGGGATGGTTGTTTTTCTCATTATGCTTCTTTTAGCATCTCTCTATAGTAGTTATGAGGTATATGAGAGTATCATTTATTTAATTATGTTTGTTAATCTTCATGTTTCACTTTCTTAAGCTATTTTGAGATTAACTAATACTAGTCTTCCTACTTTCAAGACTTTCATTAAGGATTTGTGTAGTGGACTTATTACTCTTTTGGATTATGTGAAGAATTGGGTAGATGATACTTCACCTCCTAATCTTTATACTCCTATCATGCCAAATCTATCTCCTAATCTTCCTAACCCTAATCCTATCAATCCTAATGCAATTCCAAATATTCGTATTTCTATTTCTCCACCTTCAATCCCTAGTTCTTCCCACAATTATGATGGGGCTCAAGCTATGATTCATGATAATGATGTTTGAGAATTCTTTCATTTACCTTCACCTCCCTACCCAATCCATGATTATGTTAAAGGGAAAACCAAGGAAAAATCTTCTAATCCTATCATTCCACCATACACAACATTTTCTCATGAGCACCATAATCAATCTCCTCCTATCGAAGCTTTGCAAGATAGGTACACTACTGGATATACTATGGTGGATAAACAAGGCTATAAAGGTTTAGGGCTTGGTATCAATGAACAAGGCATTAAAAACCTGATTCATTCATCTCCT
>MU225606.1:667542-692632 GCA_018584345.1 Thuja plicata | reverse complement strand
ATAAACAAGGCTATAAAGGTTTAGGGCTTGGTATCAATGAACAAGGCATTAAAAACCTGATTCATTCATCTCCTAAACAAGATATGCATGGTATAGGTTTTCCACCTCCTCCAACCAGGGTGTTTGACTTTAACCTTCATCCTCCTCTTCATGTTCTTCTTCCCACACCTTCTTTAGATCACCCTGATACTCCTCAAGATGTGGCTAAGAAAGTGTATGTCCAATTAATGAATTCTAAGAAATAAATCTTCAAAAATATCCCAAAAAGTTCTCTCTCTAAATACAAATGTCCTTTTAATTATAGTAATAAACATTTACTTGCTGATTGTGTGCATTTCAAGCTATATGTTAGAGAAATAGTTGCTTTGGGAATTATATCTCATTCCCATGCAGTATTACAATTTCTTCATAATTTTGATATAGGGCATTCCCCTTGTTCTTTTATATGTTAGATCATGCTTCTCCTCTTTTTCTTAACTGGGGGGCAAGAGGTATTTTATTCCAGTCTTTTAGGATCCATTTTTCTCTTAGCATATATTTTGTTGGGAGTTTAATTGGTTATTCTTTCTATATTCTATCCCTATAAAATCTTTATAATCATTCATGAGATTTTTTTAGGAAAGTTTTCTTGTAAAGATATCTCTTTGATACAATATCTCTTGATATAATTTGATATATCCCTTTGTTTCATCACTGGGGGGAAAGGTATTATTTTCCTTCTTACTCTATCTAAGAATATACTTTCCTTAGCTAAGTAGAATTTGTTTATCATACAACATTATTTCCTTATAAAGATTTATGTTTTAACTATGGATACCCTCTTATATGAGAGGTGAATGTCCTAGGTCATCACCTCTTCTTTATTTTGTAAATTATGCTTTTTGATAAACTCTTGCCTTTGCTTTGGGTTAGATTTTGACTCCTTCATTCCGAGATTCCTCTTCCTCTTCATTGCAGGGGGCTTGATAATTGAATCTTTGGTCCCTCTTTTCTTTGGAAGATGACTATGGTGGGAGTCTTGATGATAAGATCTCTTCCTTTTTGAGGGTCCTTTTTTTCACATGCGACATATCCATTTCACGATTATCTATGTTCTTAGAGGTAAGGTTCAATACTCTTTGCTAATGATATAGTGTATATTGTTGTTAAGTTGGATATATCCTTACTTTGTGAAGTAGGTATCCTCTTTTTCTCTTCCTTATCATTCCTAGTGGGTAGTCATGATAAGGAGGGGGGAATCTATAGGGTCTCCCTTGTACTATATTTTACATTAATTTATATTTTACAACATGCTAAATCCTTAGAAGGTAACGCACATAAGTTGCTAAATCCTGAAGAGACACGCTTTTTTATTTTTATTTTTTTCTAAATCCTCGGAAGGTAACACACATAAGTTGATAAATCCTTAAGAGATACACATTTTACATTTTTCAATATGCTAAATCCTTGGAAGGTAACACACATAAGTTGCTAAATCCTAAAAAGACACGCATTTTACATTTGCTATAGTGATACAAGAATGTGGATCTATGGATATTTCAAAAGCCATCAGAAGACGCATTACAATTACAAAGTATAGTTTATTGATGAACCTATTGGGCTCTCCCTCCTTGGTGATTCATGGTAAGGTGGGAATCTTACTAGGCGAGGTAATCACTATCTCTTTTCTCTCTTTTTTTCTTTCATGCTAGCAGGATTAGATCATGAAGCTATGTTATCGATAGTGTTGCTCTTGTCTTTCTTATGTAATCATGTATGTTTCTATGATTGATTTCTCTTTATTTTCCATATCTTTATGCATGTATGTTGAGTTAGAATCCTTAGTCTAAGGACTTATGTCCTTGACTTAGTGATGTTCTACCTCATTGCGATCCACCAGAGTCTTTCTTCTAAACTTTACTGCAAGCATGTTTGATTTTCATACTTCTGCTAAAGTGGGGGCTTAATGTATCATCTTAAAATGGAAGCACTTCCATCTTAAGAATTTTTATCCCTCCTTGGGGATGTTTTTAACCACCATCATACTATCCCTCATTTTTTCATCCTCTCTTACTTTTGTGTCTATTTAGGACCCTGATTGGGCCTCTCCGGGCACCTCCCATCCCATCTGGCATATTTTCCAAGGGTCTTGACCCCATGGGTCAAGGCCAACCTTGAACTGGACCTAGGTCAAGGATGAACTCAACCTTTACCTAGGTCAAGAATGACCTTGACCTTGACCTGGGTCCCCGTTTCAAATTTGGAAGCTACTCGGCTACCTGAGGTCATAAAAAATGCATTCCCCGCTTCCAGGTCAGTCATTTTGGGTTTTGAAGTGGAAAATATTAAATTATGTTTAACCTAGGTCCTCTTCTAGGGGCATGGGTCTAATTAGAATTTAATTCCCTATGTTGGCCTCTCTAGAAGATTGTGCCCTAGTTTCATATAAAAGGGAGCTCTCTCCTCTCATTTTTTCTAACCACTAACCATTGATCATAAGTCATCAAGCAAAAAGTTCAAGCATCCATTTGTTCTACATGTTGTCAAGCTTTCAAAGTGTTCAAGTCTTCCTCTCAAGAATTTAAGTTCTCCATTGAAGATCAAGGATTCAAGCTTTCAAGCCTTTGAAGGGATTAGGTTCAAACATTGAAGATTCATCATTCAAACCCTAGATCTAGCCATCACGGTGGTGTGATCTTCCATCAAGATACTTTTGTGCATCCTCAAGACTCATTAATTCCCCCTTTAAGGTGGATTCCAAGAATACAATCATGGAGATTTATGGTTTCTAATTGATTCCAAGCTTTCATCTTCACATACTTGTTTACATTTGAAATATAATTGCATATCTATTGAATATCATAGCTTCATTATTAGATTTGCTTCTACTACTTGCAAGCATTATTTATTTCATTATTGATTTTAAGGTTAATTCCTAAATCGGGGTTTGACTAAGGCAAACCCCTTGCCCAACAAACAAACCCCTTTTTCTTGCAGGAATAGGTTCGGAACAATAGATCAGGACGGAGATTCAGATACCCTTTTCGAAAAACTTCCAGGATCCGAAAGAAGAATACCAGTCTGAGACTTTTTAGGTTGATTGTGACCTAGGGAACAATTGAAAATTCTGGCAAATGGTGACATTGACTTGAGGGTAGAATTCAAAACTATCTCAGAATGGAAAAATATTTCTAGGTTTTGTCTGTCTTTGTGTTTCTATTCCAGATTTGGTCTTGGATTTTCAAGAAACTCAACACAGGATTCAAAAAACAATATTCTTTGATCTATAATATTTCAAGGTTAGTTCATTTCAATTAAGGTTTCCAATCTATTCTACATTCAAATTAATCAAATCCATTAAATTTGGGTACTTAAGATCTTCCTTCCTTATTCTTGTTTCTAAATGATCGATTCATTTATGCATTAATCCTTTCTTTTGGGTTAATCAACTTGGATCTTTCATTTGCCTATTCAAGGATAGAAGGAGAGCATCCTATTTACCCCCATTACAATAATAATAAAAAAAAAATTAAATGTAAGGGATTTTATGTAAGGGAAATGAAAGAAGCCGCCGGGAATTCGGAAGCACAGGTTGATTTGGTGAATAGAGTCAGCAATTTGGAAAATAAGTTCAAGGACTTTGAGGATAGAGTAGCTAAAGAAGATAGTGTGAGGAAGATCAAGAAATTGAAGGCCAAGGTGGACAAGCTAGAGGACATGGTTCGTAAGATTGGGTAGCAATCTCTGAAAAGTCTCAAAGCTTATACAGGGTAGACCAAGAGTTTAATGGAGAAGTTGGAGCAGGATACTAGCGATAAGGATAGCCAAGTTGTCAAGGATCTGGCTGGCCCAGGAACTCACACTAGGGCTAGCACCAAAAAGATGAGCCCAAGGGAGGAAAAAGAGAAGGATAAAGGTGACCTCAAAAATACTATCAATCAAATGGAGGTTATGGTGATTCAGGCCTAGGAAATGGTTGATGGCATGTAGCTGTCTTTTCCAGGGCCTCCCCATTTTTTGCGCTGTCCCTGTTTATTATGTTTATCTATGGGACTATTGCTAGCTAGTCTATCTACTAGCTTTTTTTGTTGGCTGTCTTTTTTTGGTACCTCAACATAGTTGTTGGTGTACTTTATTTGAATATTTGAATAACTCTATTTAAAGGTTTTGGGTCCTTCTAAAACCTATTTTTACTTAATCAAAACACACCACCAAACCTAATTCATTCATTTTATCCTTTACAAACTAAAATGAACAATGGTAATGCTTATTTATTTAGAGAAATAAATGCACCAATCTATTCAAAATCATGAATTTTCTATTCATTCACTTTCATCATTACTTCTACGTGATTTGATATCAATTTCTCTTAGCCGTGGCGCCTGAGGTTGACAGGTTATGATTTTGAGAAAGGCCAATCAGAGTAATCATGAAACCTTATTTTATGTGAAATAAATTCTCTGTTTGATATGATTGGCTCACATTATTACAACTCAGCTACTTCTTACATTCCATCACAATCCTCTTGTTTTGATTGGCTAGTGATTGTACATCATGGCGTGGGACAAAACTCTTAATATTTACCTTACTCATACTCTATTTTTCTTCAACGACTATGTGATTTCTTTATCTCCTTGTCACTAAGAGTTGTCTTTAACTCTAGTTTTGTCATGAGATTTAACACTCACTGCACGATCAATACTTTGATCAACGGTTATCTCCTAGTCGCTAAACAAATTTATTAACTCATGCTTCATTCTGAGATTCTATGACTAAAGCTTAAAAATAACTTTTGTTTAACCTTTTGTTTCCTTTGGATATTACACAACTGTGTAAATCTGAAGTCACTGAAAGATTTTACTAACCATGAGCTTCAATAGAGATTATGCGACCATCGTTATATCCTCTTTAAATTTGACAGCTCACGTGAAATCACTTATTCATTTCATACTTTCTACATTTGATCAGAGACTTTGCGACTACCACTAGATCACTTTTAATCTAATGGTTCACGTGAAATATCTTAAGCTTTATCCTTAACTGTAGTTTGATATGAGACTTCGTGACTAAAGCTATCTCTAAGTCGCTAGATAGGTTTACTAACCATAGGTTTATTCTGAGACTTCACGCAGGCCGTAGATCTTTGGAATGACTTAAACACGTGTCAACATATGAATCTTTACCTTTGAGTCACTGAATGTTCTCTAAATTTTTAAATTCTATCAGTGAGTTAACGCCATCCATCAGATCTTTTCTCATTTGCGGTTCAAATTTTCCTACTACAAACTTCACTGAGCCTTGACTTAACCTTTGCTAACCATAGTTAATTTGGAGACTTGGAGACTAACTCAATCTTGTTGTTGCTAAACTGGTTATCTAATTCAAGGTTTATTATGAAATTAAATACCAGCCTTTAAATCTTTCCCTAATCTAACGGTAGTCGTTGAATCCCTTAAGATTTAACTTAACTCCTATTTCCTTCCATGATCTCGGGACTGAATTAATCTCTTACCAAACTCTAACTCTAATTTGTTTGTGAGACTGCTTGAATGAAGAAACTCAAAGTCACCATAGGATTTCTTAACTCTTAGGTTTCAAATGAGACTTTGCATGAACCACAGGATTAGGATCTGAATCAATGGCCCGCGTGAAATCTCTCGATCTTTCAAAGCATATTCTCTATCTTGTGAGATAGCGTGACCAAAGCATTGCACTGAGTCTAAAAAAAAATGGAATATTTTGAAAGCTTTAAGAGACATCATGACTAACTTAAAATATGAAAAGGATAACATGACTCAAGTGATTCAGATTTTTTGAAAAAAGGTAACTTAAAATTAGAATTCAATTATGAAGAACTAGGGTTTTCTCTTGATATGAATGAAAGAGAATCTAGGACCTAGGGTTTTTCATACTTCTTTGATTTTATCACTCTAAGATGATAATTTTTAGAGAAATTTTGATAGCACTTTGGACAGGATTTGACATTTATGCAAGAATCTGACTGGGAACTCAAAAATTTTATAGCAAGGTTTCAAAACTAGAAATACAACCAACAAGGGGCTAAAGTGATAGCTTATGTGCCAAATGCAGTGATTAAAGAAATATTTAATCAGTCAGAGGTTACAGGTAGAAGATGTATATGGGTGAATCAGATCTAGGATTTTGACATGGAGATCCAAATAACAAAGTTTGTTAGAGGACAAGGCCTTGCTAAAATTATGGCTAAATCAAATCTTTAGGCAGTTCAAGTAAATCAGGTGAGCTCTGATAAAATAATAGTGAGCATTCAAAATTGTCCTTGGTATACTAAGATAGTATATTTATTAAAGCACATGAAATGTCAAGAAGGTTTAAATGATAATAAAAAAGAACAATAAAGTTACAAGCATCTAGGTATGTTTTTATACAAGGTGACTTATATTGGAAGAATAGAGAAGGTGTCCTTTTACTTTGTCTATATATGTACCAAGCGGATTCAGTATTAAAGTAGTTGCATGATGGAGCATGTGGTGGTCACTTCTCAGTAAGAACTACTTCCCATAAGATATTACATGTTGGGTATTATTGGCCATGTGTTTTTAAAGATAGTTATACATATGTTAGAAAGTGTGAAGCTTGTTAAATTTTTTTAGGGAAATTAATATATAATAGTGCATTACCCCTCAGAACTTTGTCAACTGAGGAGCCATTCCAAATGTGGGGTATAGATTCATTGGTGAGATTGTTGATGTCTCCAGTGGACAACACAAATGGATTCTAGTTGAAAAAAATTGCTTTACTAAATGGGTTGAGGTCATACCCTCTAGACAAGCTACAAGAAAGGTGGTAATAAAATTCTTAACAGAGAACATATTAACAAGGTTTGGTGTTCCTTGCAAGATCGTTTGTGATAATGGCATGTTTTTTAGATCGTAGGAGTTCTCTAATTTTTGTAGTACTTAAGCTATTGTTTTTTCACACTCTTCCCCTTACCAACCACAAGGAAATGGTCAGGTAGAGTCAAGTAACAAAAATATAATGAAAATCATAAAGAGAATGTTGATCAATAAAAAAAGGGAAATGGTACTCCAAATTACCTCTGGCACTTTGGGTAGATAGAATAATAGGAAAAAATTCTATAGGTTTTTCTCCTTATGAATTGCTCTATGGGAAGAAGCCTAGGTTACCTTTCAACAATCTACTCCCTATATATGAATTTGTCAGAGAGGAGCAATTAGAAGACATGAATTTCATGGATTAGCTTATAGAACTAGATGAAATCAGAAGAAGTGCACAAAGTCAGAATGTTAAGAAGCGGATGCAAGTGAAAGCATTTCATGATAAGACAGCCAAAGAAAGGAATTTTCAGAAAGGAGATTGGGTGTTGAATTGGAATGCCAAATATCAAGATAAAAGAAAGCATGGAAAGTTTGAGGCCTTGTGGCTAGGACCTTATATAATTTTTGAAAATGTAGGAGAGAAAATTTATTTGTTACAAGACACTGAACAATACATTAAAGGATTCCCGACTCATGCTCAGTATCTAAAGCCATTTTTCTCTTGAAACATGGAGTATTTCTGAAACGTTACTTTTTCATTATGTTTTGTTTCTTTTACTTTTGTTTTGGTTTGCTTCTCTAGAGAAAGATGAGATTTTTCTGTATCCAAGTATGAAAACACATCCTCAGAAAGAGCCACTGGTGGAACATAGATATACATATGGATTTGAATACCTTAAAATCTTAGGGAAGTACCATTTTATTTTTATAAGGAAGCTCTCATGTTCTATGTTTTTATTTTAGCTCAGTCTTATTTGTATTTGAATTCATAAACTAGCCGTTATGTGTGTTTTCATGGTTTATTTGATACCTATATGCAGATCTGTCTGATTAATCTTCAAACTAAAATTGACAGTTGGCACTATGCCTAAAGGCAAATGATGAAAGATCTTTAACCATCAAGGCATTAAGCCTAATTTCCGTGTGTCTCGGACCCACTAAATTCTTAGCAATGAAGAACACAGATCTATGGTTAAATTTTGATGAAGTTCTACAAGGATCTACAGTTGGAATTATGCCTTAAAGCTTAAGATGAATGATCTTTAATCTTCAAGGCATGCAACAATGCGACATGTGTTATGGGCCCGCAGATTTTCTGAAAGCAAGACAACAAGGATATGATTGGTCATTTCTAATTCACTGAACAAAATGATGAGGATTCATGGCAGTTTAAAAGACATGTTAAAGTACAAACTACTAAATCTTCAATCTTTTAGCATGAGGTTTAAATCAGTGATGATCTTTTAACTTGGCAAAAAAGGTGATCAACTGTTAACAAGAGTTCGAAGATCAATCTATGGTTAATTTAATGAAGATTAATGACAAGCCTTATGCCTCAAAATAGAATTTGTAGGTTCTTTAACCATTAAGGCAATGCTCCCGGGTGATATAGGTCCCAAACCCACGTCCCATACACGATCTTGGCATGTGTCTTCGACGGTCAAGAGGGAAGAAATCTTGGGCGGCAATGTGAAATGGATTTATTTGTTTTGTTTTAATAATTTTAATTATATTTTATATCTTAGGGTTTTGTATATTATTTAATACATTGTTGACGTTCACATGTAGGTTTTCAAAGGTGGTGAAACATGGATCCATCTGCCGACAGGATAATGGGATCTTCATGAAATACAAAGGAAGACAAAGACATGCAGACATTCATTGAGTAATATGCATAGAAATGAAGGATACCAAAGAGTGGTCGACTACATCGACATTTTTGTTCTCAATGATAAAGCTCTTCGACACACCAGAAATAATATCCATTATGAGACACTGTATCTAGATGATCACGTGGTCGAAGTATCTTGATGGCTACATGCAGACTCATTATTATTTTAGACATTAAATTAAAGGTCTTGATAAACTATCATTATTTTGAATTATCTCTAACAAAAAACCAGTGATTTGTTTGTGACTATTATTTTGAAGCCTTATGGTCGACAACCATTTCTAAAAAGGATGTTAATTAGTCCTTAAATGTAACTAATTTTCAGTTGTTGATCTTAGGATTAGGTTTTAGTTATGAACATATGTATTGACCTGAAGCTTGTACGCATCCTTTGAACTTGATATAAATAAGGATACCAAGATCAATACAGAGGGAAGGAGAATAACAATTATTTTTTATTGTTTGTTCTACTTTTTATCACAACTACAACATGGAATCAAATGTACTACTTTTCAAAATCAATAAAAGATAAGTGTTTCTCTCTCACTTGTTGTAAAAGGATTCAATTTATTTTAGTTAGTCCTTTGCAATTATTGAAGGAATTTAAATTTCTCTTTTTGAAATGCTTGTGTTGAGTTCTTGTATGTCTTATATCATTGTTTGATTATCAAGGAGTCTGTTAAAATTTAGTGTTTCCAACTTCTTGTTCAACTGGTCTCAAAACCACAGGAGTTAAATTCATTTGAACTAACAAAAACATAAATAGAATTTATTTCTCTACATCTATAGTATTCAAATAGTTTATGGTATTGGAACATATATTGTCTTGCAAAGTTGAACATAGGATTGGAATTAGATTGAATCTATTGCTCAAGTTGATATAGGCACTGATCTAATTCATTGTTGGATATAGTCATTTAGTTCATTGTTTTATGTTATTGAGATATTGTAGCATTCATTTAGTTATATTTTACATTCTTATAAATAATTCTTACAAATCTCACAAAGCATTCATTTTTACAAGTTTATGTTGTATTGAGTACAATTTTTATTATTCCAAATGCTTTGCCATATTTGAGAGAGATAAGATTGAAGTGTATCTTCTATAAAGATCCTTAAGTGATAAGTTAAGGTATAGGCCTACCAGCCTTGGTTTTGCAGATCCAAAATTGTAGAAGGTTCAACCTTGCCTTTGTTGAAGATTGTTAGTTGGCCAAATCACTTGGGTTTCCCATTATTGGATTGAAAAGTCCATAGGAAATCCAATCTGTTGATTTGAGCACCAACAGAGGTACTCTGTGATCTCATCCCCATGGATGCATGTCATTTGTTTCTAGGAAGGCCTTGGCTATTTGATAGGCATGCCATACACGATGGTCATGCTAATACTTATTATTTAACAAAGGATAGAGTCTGACAAAAGCTAAAGCCATTGAAGGAAACATGAGAAAAGGTATGTAGTAATGCCAAAATATGTTTAGTTGATGGAAAAAATTTCTTAGAAGGTATAAGACATGAACATATATATTTATCTCTAATTCCAAAAGTGGGTAAAGAAGTAGAGGATGTACTTGTAGAATTTGTAGACTTGTTGGAGGAGATTTAGTATATTGTATCTGATAATTTACCTAATGGATTGCCACCAGTGAGAAAGATCAGTCATTAGATGGACTTGATTCTAGGGGCCAGTTTGCCAAACAAAGCAGCCCATAGGATGACTCCAATAGAGAGTGAGGAATTGAACATACACATGCATGAGTTGTTGCAAAAGGGATTTATCCGAGAGAGCTTAAGTCCATGTGTTGTACCCATGGTATTAGAACCAAAGAAAAATGGAGAATGGAGGATGTGTACAGATTCTTAGGCTATCAATAAGATCACTATAAAGTACATATTTCCCTTGCCAAGAATGGATGATATTATGGATTGTTTGAGTGGAGCTGTGTATTTCACAAAGATAGAACTAAAGAGTGAATATCACCAAATCAGGATCATAGAAGGAGATGAATGGAAAACAACCTCAAAGACAAAGGAGCTTTTGTATGAGTGTTTATTCATGCCTTTTGGGGTAACCAATGCACCGAGAACATTCATGTGGCTCGTTAATGAAGTACCGAAAGAATTTCTAGGTAAGTTTGGCATTGTTTACTTGGATGATATTTTGATCTTCAGTAATACATTGGAAGAACATATGATGCATATTCGTAAGGTGTTTGAGAGGTTAAGGGAAGAGAAGTTGTTGATTAATCTGAAGAAGTGTAGTTTTGTGAAGAAGGAATTAGTGTATCTAGGATTTTTAGTCTTAGTAGAAGGTCTAAAAATGGACCCAGAGAAATTGAAGGCAATCCTTGAATGGCCTACCCCAAGGAGTGCTACTGAGGTAAGATCTTTTTATTTTTTGGCTAGCTTTTACAGAAAGTCTAACCAAAATTTCAGTAGTATCTGTGGACCCTAGACTGAAACAATGAGAGGATATAGGAAAGAGTTTAAGTGGAGTCTAGGGGCAGATAAGAGTTCTAAATTTTTGAAAAGAAAAGTTACAGAATAACTAGTTTTAGCACTTCTATATTTTAACAAGGTGTTTCAAGTAGACTATGATTCTAGTGGTAATACTAATGGAGCAACTTTGAGTTGGGAAGGTAAACCCATTGCTTATTTTAGTGAGAAGTTGAATGATGCCAAAAGAAAATATTATGTTTATGATCATGATTTCTATGCTATAGTTCAGACATTGAGGAAGTGGATAAATCATATTTTTCCAAAAGAGTTTGTTTTATTTACTGATCATCAAGCTTTGCAATATTTGAATAGTCAAGGAAAGTTGAATCAAAGGCATTTGAAATGGGTTGAGTTTTTGCAGATTTACAATTTTTTTTGAAACACATGAGTGAGAATTCTAATAGGGTTGAATATTCCCTTATTAGAAGACTAATTTTGTTGATAGAGATGTAGATTGAATTTTTTGGGTTTAAGGAATTCAAGAGTTTGTATCCCAAAGATCCAAATGCCTAGTTTCTTCACTAGAACTCCTCCTAGAATGCCAAACCTCTACTTAGGGTCTTCCCACACATCCAAAAAGAATCCTATAAATCTTCTTGACCCATCCTAGTTCATTATGAACTCTTCCCAATACTTCAAAACTCTTTACCAATCCAATTGGTCAATATTTCACTAGGAGGCCTAATTGCCTAATTCCTAGTAGGTCTATTTTCACAGTTCCAAGGATATTACTCCAAAAATCCCCAAATGACCCCACACAAGACCTTGAAAATATTCAAGGTATCAACCAACACTATCAGAATCCAAAACCCTGACTTTTGAAAGCACTCATAACCCTAGTTTCTTGTAGGCCCTAGATTTAAGCCTATTAATAAGGCCTCTGGACCAGTCAACATAAAAAATTATCAAAATGATCTCCAATATTTGATTTACCTCCTTCCACCTTTGAATCCTTTTAGGAGACTATTTAGGGCATCTGAAAATGCCACTAATTTTTCCCCAAAAGATCATGAGTGCTTGATCAAATTCCTTCTTCTCCCTATCCTAGCTCACCTGGATTTACCAGTCAGCCATAGGGATTCCTACTTGGTCTAGGAGATCCACTGTAACTTTAAGGAAGGAAACAAAAATCCTATCTATAGACTCTAACTCTTCTTCCCCCATGGTTTCAGTCAATTCCACCAAAGGGATTCTAGGGTAGAGCCATTTCTATCTAGATAGCACTATATTGTCTCTGACAGACCAGTGACCTACAAAATTCTCTAACTTTACAATGCAAGAAATTGAAAATAAACTAAATACTTCATATTAAAGCTAAATGAAACCACTACACTCTGATGTAGCCTGATATCCTCTCCCAATCTGTACACATCCGTACAGGAGTAGAGAAACAGTGCCAATTACAAGAATGCACATACAGTCATCCATATAGAGGTGTCAGAAATAAGTGTTACAATCCAAAATATCATTAACCATCCCCAAACATCTAACCCATTCTCATATACTAAGCATAGGGTAGTTACAACCATTCTAACTACATTTTGCAATTTCTTGCAAAAGTTGCTCAAGTAACTTTCAAAGTTGCTAGCAACTTTTTATACTTTGTGCATTTTGACTTTCCTTGCCAACTCGATGGGTGAGTTTTACTTTGATGACCCTAGATAGGATATGTAGGGTCCTAAAACACCCCTCAAAACACCATTGCACTAGAATATCAACTTTTCCCAAATTAGCCCAAAGTGACCCTAAATCACCTAATGAGCACTAAGGCTCTTACAAACATGAAGTTAACTTGTCATTGCATCCAACCCCTTGGATATTATTCCAAAAAACACACATAAACACCTAAGAAAACCCTAAATCACACCCAAAACATCAAATAGGGAGGTTCCCTGCACCATACTCCCTAGGAAAAAATAACTCAAGTCCCTTGAGTTAGGAGGTCTTCAATAGTGACCCCATATTTTAGAATGTCCAACTCTGTCATCCAAGTGGCCTCAACTTTAGGTAGTCCCTGCCACTTGATGAGGTATTCCTTGTATTTACCCTTCCTTGTCTTCATTATCACTTTAGAATCCAAGACAATTTCCAATTTCAGTGGCATTGGGGTAGGCAAGTCTTTCACCCAATCATCATCTTCCGAATTTTCAAGTGTAGACTGGCCTATGTCTAGAGATGATCCCTTATAGGGATACAAGTCACAAACATTGAAAATGGGTGAAATTCCCTAATCAAGAGGAAACTCCACTTCATAGGCATTCTTGCCATACTTATGTAAAATCTTCAGTGGCCCTATCTTCTTCATGAGTAGTTTAGTTGGCTGGCCTTTGGGTAGCCTCTCCTTCCTGAGGTAGAAAAGGAATAGATCCCCTAATTTGAACTAGAAATATCTTCTTAACTGATCAACCTTGGACTTGTACTTCTCCACTTGCTTTTGTAAAATTCTTATTGACTTGTTCATGCAGTTCCTTCATCTATTCTGCAAATGACTCTCCTTGTGCACTTCTCTTGTCCTTCAAACTGAGATCTCTCAACTCCAAGATCCCTCTAGGGTTGACCCCGTACACTATCTCAAAGGGGATATTCCCTGTACTCCTATTAATGGAGTCATTATAGGCAAATTCTTCCTGCCCTATGATATGATGCCATGACTGACCATGTTGTTTAGTCAAACACCTTAGCAAGTTCCCAAGTGACCTATTGACTACCTCCATTTAGCCATTTGATTGTGGATGGTAGGCTAAAGAGAAAGACAAGTTTGTTCCAAGAATCTTCCATAGGGTCCTCCAAAAGTGACCCACAAACTTATTATCCCTGTCACTTACAATATTTAGGGGCAAGCCATGGATCCTCACAATGTCCCTAAAGAATAGACTTGCAATTTGAGAAGCATCATTTGTTTGCTTGCATGGAATGAAGTGTTCCATTTTTCTAAAATGGTCCACCACCACAAAAACACTGTCACGACCTCTAGGTGTCTTTGGTAACCCCAAAAAAAAGTCCATATATGACACTCCCAAGGCCATTGGGGTATGGATAGGGGTTGGTATAACCCACTATTTCTTCTTTGTCATTTTTCCCTCTGAAAAATATGACATTTTTCTACAAATATCCTCACACCTGATTGTAACTTTGGCCAATAGTAGTGTCTATTCACTTTCTCTAAAGTCTTATCCACTCCAAAGTGCCCCCCCAAGCTACCTTGGCATTTCTCCTTCACAATGTTTTCCCTCATCGAGCAATGAGGAATACATATAAGGTGACCTTTAAACAATAGGTCTTCCTACAACACAAACTCACTAAAATCCACTTTGAAACCCTACTGAAACTTCACACACGCTTCATAGGCTTCTCTGAAATCCTTTTCCTCCTTATAGAGGTCCTTCAAATCATCCATCCCTAAACTTTGCAATTGTGTCTCCTATATTGTGAGTACTCTTCTTCTAAGAGCATATTCAACCTTGTTTCTAACTCCCTTCTTGTGCTTTATGACAAATTTATAAGCCTGCAAGGATTCTACCCACTTCAAGTGTCTCTGATTCAATTTTCTTGCCCATTCAGAAAACTTAGAGCCTGCTTATCAGTGTAGACCACAAACTCCATAGGTAATAGGTAGTGTCTCCACTTCTTAAGGGCTTGTACCATAGCATATAACTCCAAATCATAGGTGTAGTACTTTTGTTTAGCCTCATTCAACTTTTCAGAGAAGAAAGCCACATGATTTCCATCTTGGCTTAGCACTAATCCAATAGCCAACTTGCTAGCATCACATTCTACCACAAATAGTTGATTTAAATTAGGGAACCTAAGAGTAGATAGTTTTTCAATCCTCTTCTTTAACATTTCAAACCCTTAGTTTGCTGCCATAGTCCACTCAAACTTGCATTTGACTCCACCTTTTATGGTGTTAAGAATAGGGGCACACACATGACTAAAATTCTCACACATTTCCTATAGTAGGAGGCCAACCCATGGAAACTCCTAACATCTCCTATGGACCTAGGTGTATTCCATTCCAATATTGACTTAACTTTTTCAAGATCCATGTTCATGCATCCATTAGCAACCACAAAACCAAGGTAAACTAGTTCAGTTTTGAGAAACTCACACTTTTCTTGATTTATCATCAACTTCTCTTGATGTAGCTTTCTCAAGACCATCTCCAAATGCTTCATGTTCTCCTCTTTGGACCTAATAAAGATCAAAATATCATGAAGATAAACTATTACACATTTACCAATGATCCCTGCTAGCACTTCATTCATGAGCCTCATTAATGTGCTAGGTGAATTACTTAGGCCAAAGGGCATTACTAGCCACTCATATAGCCCTTCATTGGTCTTGAAGGCTATCTTCCACTCATCACCAGGCCTCACTCTTATTTGATGATATCCTAACTTCAAATCCACCTTAGAAAAATAGCAAGAACCTCTTAAATTGTCCATCAAATCTTCTATCCGAGGCATTGGGAACCTATACCTGATTGTGATCTTGTTTATATCCATAGAGTCTGTACACATCCTCCATTTTCCATCCTTCTTAGGTGAAAGTACTTTTGGCATAGACCATGGGCTTAGGCTCTTCCTTATCAACCCCTTATCCAACAAATCTTGAATTTGTTTTGCTATCTCTGCATTCTGACTTGCTATCATCTTATATGTTGCTTTGTTTGGAAAATTTTCTCTAGGAATGAGGAAAATCTAATGAATCACATCCCTCATAGGCGGTAATTCACTTGGAAAACCATTATCTACTATGTCATGGTATTTTCCAAAAATGCTTGTATCTTTGGTGGAAAACTGATTTTCTCCTTAGTCTCCTCCTTTGGTTTTATCACTACTGTACAAAAGACTCCTTTCTCCTTCTTCATGGCCTTTAGAAACTCCTTCCCACTCAATAACATCACACATGTCCCCACATTATTCTCCTCATTAGGCTCTGGCAAAGGATCCATTTGAAACTTCTTCCCCAACTTGGTGATCACATAACTATTCCTTTCCCCATCATGCATTGCTTTGACATCATACTGCCATGAATATCCTAGAAGCATATGACATGCATCCATAGGCAGTATGTCACATAGGACCTTGTCCTTATACTCTCTAATCTCAAACTCCACCAAAGTTTATTCATCTACCACTATTTGTTGACCCTTGTTCAACCATGAAACCTTATAGGGTGTGGTATGAGGTATCCTCCTTAGTTTCAATTTGTCCACCATCTCTATGGATGCTATGTTCTCAGTGGAGCCAGAGTCCACTATTACTTTGAAAATATTTCCATGAGACTTACAAGTTGTCTTAAACAAGTTCTTCCTTTGAGGTGGCTCTATAGTTATAGGCACTTTCAAAAAAGTTCTCCTTAACAACAAGTTCTCTCCATCCATTACTAGCCCTACCCTCGAAATGGGAGAAGTAACACTTTGTGTGTCTTCCTCTTGTACCAACTAATTACTTCTATCCCTCATTAAAGATGAGGAAGTCTTTTCAGGACACCTGCCCATTGTGTGACCCACTTGGTTGTAGTGATAGCACCTGCCAGTGAAGACCAAATTGGATCTTCCTTGTGATTGAAATCTTCCTCTAGGAGGCCCTCTTCCTCTGTATCATCCTCTCCGAAAAGATCCCCTAAACTGATTTCTCCCATTGTTATCCATAGATTGATTATCTTCTTTTCTATTAGGGCTTTGTCCCCTACCAAAGTTACTCCTTCCTCTCTGAAAACCTCTATTATTATTACTACCTCTTCCTCTTTGATGAAAATTATTCCTCCTTCTAACCTTATCCTTTGCTCTTAAGGCTAATTAGAAACATTTGTGCATACTGTCAGGAGCCATCATGATAATCTCATCTTGTATCCCTTGTCTCAACCCATTGAGATACCTTTCCACCTTCTCCATATCCTCTTCTTGTCTTCTAGCCCTTAGGCTCAACTTGTGAAACTATTCGGTGTAAGCACTCACTGTCATCTCTTTCTTTCTTAAGTTTTGCAACTTTTGGTACATTTGGATTTCATAATCAGTAGGCAAGAATTGTGCCCTCAATCTTATTTTCATCCTCTCCCAAGAAACAATCTTCTTCTTTCCATTGGTTTCCCTATCATCCTGCATCATGTTCCACCACACCAATGCAAATCCCTTGAGTCTATCCTTAGTATAGCTGACCCTCTTGTCCTCTGAGATTTCTTTGTTATCAAATTGGTTGTCGATGGCTTCAAGCCAATCCAGCAACTCTTCTCCATTCAAGCTACCATAGTAATATGGTATGTGTTCCATGGTATCCTTGTTAAGGGACTTAAAGGCATCCAATAAAACCTTTTTTTCTTTATCCATCTCAGGTTCCTTTCCTTTGTTTGATGACTCTTCTATCTGACTTTCATCATCTCCATCACTCTCATCTCCCTATTCAGTGGTCTTCTTTTTCCCTTTGTCTCGGACACACTAGCCTTCTCCAAGAGGCCCTAAACCAATTCCACTATGGTATCCCTACTCATTACATTAGGAGGCATTCTGTCAACCTCTTAAATCTCTTCCACTTCAGACATATACAACCTTCAAGAAAATATGGCTCTGATACCTCTCTGATACAGAGGGTTTGATACTTTAGAGCTTTTCCTCACTCCAAGATGCTTCTTTGTCTATTCAAACCATCCAATGGTTGTTCCTTGTTGAGTATTCCTTCAATTAGGATCTCCAAGACCCTCACTACCAACTTCTCCTCCAAGGTATAGTTGGTCTTTAGAAGATTTCCAAGTTTCCAAGCTTAACTAGTCCAACTAGTTCACCAAATTCCTAGTTTCTTCATTAGAACTCCCCCTAGAATGCCAAACCTCTGCTTAGGATCTTCCCACACATCCAACAAGACTCCTATCAATCTTCTTTACCCATCCTAGGTCATTTTGAACTCTTCCCAATACTTCAAAACTCTTTACCAATCTAATTGGTCAATATTTCACTAGGAGGCCTAATTGCCTAATTCCTAGTAGGTCTATTTTCATATTTCTAGGGCTATTACTCCAAAAATCCCCAAATTACCCCACACAAGACCTTGAAAATCTTCAAGGTATCAACCAACACTGTCATAATCCAAAACCTTGACTTCTGAAAGCACTCATAACCCTCGTTTCTTGCAGGCCCTAGATTTCAACCTATTAATTAGGCCTCTGGACCAGTCAGCATAAACAATTATCAAAATGATCTCCAATATTTGATTCACCTCCTTCCACCTTTGAATCCTTTTAGGAGACTATCTAGGGAATCTGAAAATGCCACTAAGTTTTTCCCAAAAGATCATGAGTGCTTGATCAAATTATGTCTTCTCCCTATCCTGGCTCACCTAAATTCACCAGTCAGCCATAGGGATTCCTACTTGGTCTAGGAGATCCACTAAAACTACAAGGAAGGAAACAAAAAACCTATCTATAGACTCTAACCCTACTTCCCCCATGTTTTCAGTCAATTCCACTGGTGGGATTCTAGGGTAGAGCCATTTCTAACTAGATAGCACTATATTGTCTCTGACAGACCAGTGACCTAAAAAATTCTCTAACTTTACAATGCAAGAACTTGAAAACAAAAAAACTACTTCATATGAAAATTAAATGAAACCACTACACTCCCATGGAGCCCGATCTCCTCTCCCAATCCGTACATAGTCGTATAGGAGTAGAGAAACAGTGCCAATTACAAGAATGCACATACAATCATCCGTACAAAGGTGTCAGAAATAAGTGTTGCAATCCAAAATCTCATTAACCATCCTCAAACATAGAATCCATGCTCATATACCAAGCATGGGGTAGTTACAACCAATCTAACTACATTTTGCAATTTCTTGCAAAAGTTGCTAGATAATTTTTGTACTTTGTGCATTTTGACTTTTCTTGTCAACTTG
Source organism: Thuja plicata (assembly GCA_018584345.1). Taxonomy (NCBI): domain Eukaryota; kingdom Viridiplantae; phylum Streptophyta; class Pinopsida; order Cupressales; family Cupressaceae; genus Thuja; species Thuja plicata. The sequence goes on along the minus strand of MU225606.1, from coordinate 673,553 downwards.
ATGGGTGAGTTTGACATTGATGACCCTAGATAGGATATGTAGGGTCCTAAAACACCCCTCAAACCCCCATTGCACTAGAATATCAACTTTTCCCAAATTAGCCCAAAGTGACCCTAAATCACCTAATGAGCACTAAGGCTCTTACAAACATGAAGTTAACTTGTCATTGCATCCAACCCCTTGGAAATTATTCCAACACACACACACAAACACCTAAGACAACCCTAAATCACACCCAAAACATCAAATAGGGAGGTGCCCTTCATGAGTATGTCAAATGGAAAAAGGAATGAAGTAGAATACAAGGTTATATCAGTCATTACTTGTACTATAGAAACCATGGGAGGATATTAGTATGGACTTTGTTCTTGGCCTACCAAGAACTCAGAGGGGGAATGATTCCTTCTTTGCAGTAGTGGATAGGTTTTCAAAAATGGCACATTTCATTCCTTGCAAGAAGACTAATGATGTTCATGTAGCAAAGTTGCTTTTCAGGGAGGTGGTAAGACTACATGTTGTTGATATTGTGGTGACTGATCATGTAGTGGGTGTTGATATTATGGTGAAGGCTCATCTTTTTTGTGATTTTTTGGGAAAAAGAAGACCGACATTGTAAAACCCTAAAATAGTTGATTTTAAAGGTTTCCATAAAGAACATGTTATAAGCGACTGAGATGCATAATGCATTGTAATGTTGGTGTACTATTTTGATGGATAATAAGAAAACTTGGATGGTTATGTAGGTGGATGTAGCCCAGGTTTTGGGTGAACCATGTTAAATCTATGTATTATCTGTGTTCAGTTTTATTCTTCTTTTGTTTCTGCATATAGTTGTTTATTCTTATGTTCTTTCGGATCTGTCAAACCCTAACACATGTGATGCAGTTAGATGATGGAGGGTTTAAGAATGGATAGACCAAACCTTGATGCAACCAAAGAAATATAGCAGAAATACACAATAATTATTATGAATCGACATTCAATTTATTGCAACATGTCAGGTTGTAAGGATTTCCTAGTTATGAACAATTACAAATAATTACAACACTAATTTAGAAAATAATAGTTCTGCAAGATCCCTCAAGATTCAACTTAAACCAAACCCTAGCTAGCCAAATCTGCAACAACAGGTCACATAAATCTAGTAGAAACATCTGGAAAGATCTGAAATTGGGCACACATGCCTCGAAGCAATATGTTATTTCTAAGCCTCAGTGACTAGATCTGCTCACAAACTCCCAACTCCAGATTCCAACTTTAATCACTTGCTCTACCTCTAATCAGTAATATATCTCAACACTCTACCCTAAACCTCCTTAAACACAAGCACGACCACAACTCAGCCTGTTACAAATAAAACCTTACATTAATACATATCAAAGCCACAATTTGGCGTACAAACAAATATTAAATGCACATAAGATAAATATTCAAGACCCAAATAGGTCCACACGCATCCCGCAATGTGAGATCCAAATTAAATACTGCAAGTTGACCTCCCAAATATGAAAGAACATAAGTCATCCAACCATGCTATCGAGCAATAGATAAAACTACCAAGCATTACTGAGCAACAGTAGTGACTGAGCTCCCTCAAGCATTGTTGAGCAATAGTGTGATGGAGCTCCCTCAAGAATTTTTGAGCCACAAAACATGCCGAGCAACAGAATTTTTCCAAACTCTCCAGAAAGTGAGCCCTTCAATGACCGAGCCCCTTCAGCAACTAAACCCCTCAACCAATACTACAACTAAGAAATAGTTCACCAACCATGTTCTCCAACAAAAGAACTCTAACATGCAGGATTGCATTCTACCCCAGGATGCTCCTGCAACAACATGGATGACCAAAGAGCATAGTTTCAAATCGAGATACCAAGTTTGTTGGGTACTTTTGGAGAACCTTGTGGAAAAGTTGAAGATAGATTTGAAGTCCGTCTCAACACACCATCCATAGATTTATGGACAGCCATAAGTTGTTAATAGGAGTTTGGGAAAGCTGTTGAGATGCTTGGTTGGAGTAAACCAAAGGGATGGGATTTATTTTTACCACAGGCGTAATTTTCATATAATAATTCTATCAATAAGAGCATTGGTAAATCACCATTCCATATAGTGTATGGAAGTAGTCCCAAAAATGCATCAGAATTAAGCAAATTGGACAAAGGAGAGACAAGTAGCACTGAAGCTAAAGACTTTGAAGAATATTTATAGAAATTGCATAAGGAGGTGAGGCAATATATTAATAAAATGAATACACAGTACAAGGCTAAGGAAGACAAGAAAATGAGGCATAGGAAATTTGAGGTGGGAGATGAAGTCATGGTTCATCTGAGAAAGGAGAGATTTCTAGTAGGAACATATAATAATTTGAAGATGAAGAAGTTTGGACCATGTAAAATACTGAAGAAGCATGATTCAAGAAATGCTTATGAAGTAGAGTTGCCTAGTGAACTCAATATTTCACTAGTATTTAACATTTCAGATTTGATAGAATATCATGAGGGAGGTGTTAGGGATTTTTCTTGCATGAATCATAGTGCTTGAAATGACTATTTGAACACTATGCCTCTTAATACTGATTCAGAGACAAGAAAAGCCTAATTGCTAAGGACTGGATAAGGTCCTTCTTCGTTTTTGAGCTCCACATATACTCAGGCAGGTTTTACCTCTTAAGATTGCTGTTTACACAGTATTTATTGATGTGGACACTGATTTTCTATGTATCTTTTGTTAAACCAACTTATGAATTACCTTGAAAATAACCAAGCATAACCAAATGCAAGATATAACCATACAAAATACGGCTGTAAGCATAGCAAGAATCAGTGATACAAGGATTCTCATCCTCTTCCTTTTCTTTATAGGAAGGATAACCTAGCTGATTCACTCTTCAAGGAATCAATAATATGGACACTGTCCTGCTGACATAGGTCCTTAACAAGTTTAGTTTATCTGTTCTTAGTAATAAAGTATTTTGATTGATTTGGTTTTGATATATTGGAACAACTTAGACAAAGATGGATTATCACACTGCTTTTTGAACCAGTGCCTATCCTTTGGGCTATAGAGTCAAAATAAGCTAAGATATCATAAAAAAAAAACACAGTAAACTGCCTTACAGTTCACATACAATTCAGGTAAGTTGCCTTATAAGCTACCCTATCACCTCAAATCTATTGTATCAAATCCTTAAACAAAGCAGTATGCTCCCTGAAATTACTTACAAAACTTAGTTCTTTCCTTAAAAGAAACTTGCAAGTAATCAAATAGTTACCTTATAACCAGAATGTTTCAGAATACCTTGTAAACTTAACATACAAGAGCACATACAAAGAATAAAGAGATAGCAATAAAGGAGAGTAAAATTGCACCGTATATTATTTATATGATCCAGCTTTCCATACATGAAAGATTACATAGCTTCAAAAGATAGACAGAAACCAGAATATCTGAATTCTGTGATATATTATCTCCTTTTCAAAATGTTCCAACCTCAAAGACCCTTAATAATTACAACTCTTAAGCTATATATAGGTTTTTGACCATCTTGGAATCCCTAAAGATGCAACAAGCTTCGGATGGTCACATGAAAACCTAAACCTAAAGTTACAAGAGAGACAAAAGAGAGAGAGAGAAGAAGTGGTGAAAGGACTGAGTCAAAAAGGTATAAACAGATATTTCTTGTTCTTCTCCCGATCTAGCGACTGCAATCAGATTTGTAGATTGTAGCTGATAGTATTTATGCTGAGTCCGGATAGTTGTGCTCACCTACTCACCTACATTCTCCTTTTGTAATTACTGTCCATCTTGTCTTTGAACAGTGCAGTGCCAACTGTTCACTTTACTCATCCTCCAAAATCTCCTCTTCAACTACAGGCTTATTTTTCTTAGGTGTTGTCATGACTTCCCATGTCTTTACTTCATCGTCTGATGGCCACTTGAAGTCCTAAGTACTCTGTACCTGCACCTTTTTCCTGTCCCATCTTACATCAATGATGTTTTTGACATCAAGTAGGAACTTGTTGATATTTGTTTTAGCTTTGAAGGCCTCATCCAATAATTTATTGAATCCTTCTACATCAACATCTATTCCCAAGAGAAATATATCTTCACTAGGCATCTTGGTGTCAAACTCACTCCTCCAAGAATCTATAGCCTTTACCTAGTCATCATCTCCTTTTAAGGCAGGAATAAACCTATTGAAATCACTTGAAAAGAGACTCAATCTAGCCTCTATCTGGTTCAACTTTCCTTTGAAGAATGAGAGAGAAATGTTTACCCTTTTGATCTCATCTTCAACCTCTGTGACTATTGGAGGAAAGTCTGGTCTTATGGCCTGTAAAGATGACAATTTTTCAAATAAATTTTCCCTAGCAGACCACTTTGTGAAGTAAGGGTTTAGAATTGCAAGGTACCCCATTACCTCAGTATGCAATATTAGCAACTTATTATATGTATTAACTACAACATCAGCCTTGTCTTTTAAGATCTCAATCCTATGTTGTAGTATGCCTTTCAATGCTTTCAAAGCTATTTCATTTCCTTTTTCCTCATCCACCTTTTGTTCCACAGCCTCTTCTGACTTAGGCTTATCCTCAATCTGCATTGGTGGTGGTTGTGCAGGCACATACACTACCTAAGACTTTGCCTCCAATTCATTTGACAATATGGTTATCAGCTGATCCCTCTGGTATAGTTGTATGTGGCACATGTCTCTGTCTTTAGATAGTGCACTTGTTTCTTCCAACAGAGTAGTATACCTTTCAGACAATTGTTTTGTCTTATCCTCATTCAATTCAGCCCAGTGTGTCATTATTTGGGAGATTTCTAAGTCTCCTGTGTTTTGTACTGACCACACCATTTGATTCCCCACCATATTCTCTTGAATGTTTACCAACTGCAGCTTCTGGTCTTTTGGGATTAAGCTCCACATTGCAAAGGCCTAAGACTTTGGGTTATGCCCAAATCCCTTTATCATTTCTCTTACTTGGACTTCGCTAACCATTTTAAGGTCAGGTTGCTTTCTGATTTGATCTATAATAAAAGCAGATGCTAAATCCCATCCTTCAACCAATAATATCCCACTTCCTAGCACCATCTTCTCGGCATCCTCAGGCGAGATATCCTCATTCTCAAGATCATAATTTTGTAAGGTTACTAGGGCTTTATTTGTAATTGTTTCTTTCCCATCCACATTTAATTGGGATCTTATTTGCTCTATTTTGTGCCACCTGAGGAAGTCTTTAAACTCCTCTTTCTTCACAAAGCTATCATCATCTAGGAATTTTTTCTGATGAAGCAATCTTTCATCAACACAGGCCCTGAGTGGTACCTCAACCTCATCTTCTAGGTCAGTCCTTTGATTCTTGCCTTCCCTAATTTCTTTTCTTAGGTTATGATCATATAACCTAGTGCCAGGTACAAAGGCCTTAGCCTTATCCTTTTTCTTACTTTGCCCTTCTAATGAAGGCTGTCCTAATTCCAACTTCTGCCTCTTTGCAGCAGGTTCTTCTACATCATCTGGCTGTGTAGAAACTGTTAGATCTATAATATGTCCTTCTGCTCCTTGCAACTATGGGATCTCAACCATTTCTTTCTCTGAGGCTTGTTGTGGTGGAGGATTCATGGGAGGATGTGCATAATCACTGTCATCATCACTCTCTTCCTCTGATTCTGAGTGTTCAGGTGATTGAGCACATTTCTTGTCTAGGACTATATCCAATTGCTCTACTAGCACATAATAGTTGTCTATCATGGCCTTAATCCTATCAAAATATGGGAGATCAGGGTAAAAAACCCCAAAGGAGAACCCATTTCTTTTTATTTGTGTCTGCAGCTTCAGCAATTCCTGGATTCTCAATCTTCTCATATGAATGTCATCTTGATCCAAGAGGTTTCTTGTTGAATCTTCCTCTATGCATTCACAATGAACATTGGTATTAGGGATAGTAGGAGTATACAACTTCCTAACCCCTGCCATGAAGCCCTCTGGGTCAATGTACCTATAAGGG